>JABUQX010035598.1:0-10000 GCA_015478945.1 Trachelipus rathkii | reverse complement strand
TCTGTCCCAATCATATCTATATCTATTGATTCTATTATCTATTGATCTATTGATCTATTTATTAGAGTCAAATTTTTTACTAAAATTGTAACGTGTTACATACCCTAAATCAGATAAATCAGAAATCAAGCCACCCAACCTACGCTCCTGACCAATCGTGCATCTATGCATCTATTGATTATTGATCTACTTGATCTATTGATCTATTGATCTATTGATAAGGTCAAATTTCTTTACTAAAATTGTCATGTTTACCATACCCTAAATCAGTAAAATTCAGTAATCAGCCACCCAACTCCCTCGTGACAGTTGTGATCTATTGATTATTATCTATTGATCTATGATCTATTGATTAAGGTCAAATATTTTCTACAAAAATTGTCATGTTTTACTACCCTAATCAGTATAAATCAGTAAATCAAGCCACCCAACTTACCCTTGTCCAGTTTGTGATCTATTGATCTAGTTGATCTATTGATCTATGTGATTCAAGTTCTATTTTATTTAGTATAAATAAGTTCTGGGGATAAAAAACAGGAAAAGAAAAACAAGTTTTTTATTTTATTTTGATCAAGCCTTTATCACATAATTTTTGCCAAAAACTACATAATCTTAACATATTAAATTTTAGCATCAAATATATTACACATTTTATAAGAAACATTATTAAAAAAATATAATGAAATAAATAACAGCTATTACACCACATAAATAACCTCTGATAAAGGTTGTAGTAGGAAAGACATAAACGTCTAACATTATTGAACATTATATATTTAAAAAGAACTACATAATGATTTACTTAAAACATAAACTCTAAATGCAGAGAGTCAAGGAACTATACAACATTATTTTTTATTCTTATACACAGCTATCCAATGTCCATTTGCTGAAACATCCCTGAGAAGTTTGAAGATAAGACCAGAGGTCGTATCCAATGTTCATAGAACAGAGTTCCGTTACATGCAAATACCCTAAAAAATCTCTTTCGTTTCCGGAATGCATTTAATATTCTTGCTTCATTTCAATCATTAATAATCAAGATATATTTAGTGCTCTATTCAATCTCGATGATTTGAGGATGCTCCAGATACACCAGAACGAGATTGAGGATGTCAAAACTTTGCTCCAAATTTAAGACTCAATCCTAAAGTTCCCTTTCTTAGGATATTGAGATGATAAGAGCATTCCAAGCTGAAAGATCAGCAGTGAGATCAAATGCATAAAAATTACTGTTTTCAGCATAATTCTGAGATCAACACCCGTACGTTATCGCGCATGATACGTATTGCAATAAGTCGTAAAAAGGCCTGAGCATTTGGCATGTGAGTTTATATATTCCATCCAAATCACGACGATAAAAGTATGACCATTCAACATGTAAACTGCGACCCCTCTAAGTCCAAATGTGTAAATCTTAAAGGGGGACTCTCCATAGTTTCCAGAATATGCGTCGTGTTCTACAATTCTATTATTACCCTCTGAGGTAAGCTCCCATTGACTATGTTAGGTATATTAATGCTCGACTAACCCTTGAGTAAAGTTAAAAAATTTAGTCTCAAATTCTCTTGATTGGATATTTCGCTGTATCGCTCAAAAGAGATTTCTCATATTTCCATATGTTTAAAGGAGATAATTTCACTTACGTACATAAGATCATCGCAATCCAGTAATTTAAAGCTTTGGTGCCGTAGTTGTTGCTAAAAGAACACTTTTAACATTAAGAGCAAATTCAGGTGATAGATCTAGTTAACCTGTATTTACGCATATCCACAGATGCTTAGAATAAGTCTTTACCTGAGAGAGTATATCAACCAATTTACACGACCCTAACTATTACATAGATGTTATTTTTAGATTTACCAGCATGGTTCCTGTGTTTCTCTACATCTTTAAATTGTAATATCCAGATGGATTGTAGATGAGACTCTTTCGCATCTCTTGAGAATAATTTAATAAAGTTCAATATAGCTGCGATAAGGTAACTTTGCGTTGATGCGCCTAGAATGTTTCATTTAAAAACACTTCAATGTTTTTAAAACACGTATACAGGAAATTTGTTTCGGTGGAACTATGTTATCGGTTCCTGTGAGATCTGAACATCTTCGTTTACTAACTTAGTCTTAGTCTTCAGATATAATTCGAAGGGTCAAAGATATTGATCGAAGTGCCTGAATATTGAAATCGAGAGGTACATCGGTATTTGATTGCGTGAACGGGATTAATACTGATAAAAGTTGGATTCACTCACACTAATCTGTGTAGGCTCACAGAGAAGAGATCCAATCACTCTTACAACAGTCTGGGCGAGATGGAGGAAATGCATCTTGCTAGTACATTCACCGAATGCTATAATGATAGACGATTTGTTTAAATTCCTCATATACTAAATTTAGTTACAGGTTGCACACTGTTTAATGTGAAATATTGCCATTCAGCATCATTATTAAAGGGCAAACACATCAATACACTTTATCTTAATGGTCCTTTCCTATTCCTCTTTATAGGTTTTACGATGACCTCACCTTGACAGTAATCTTACGTCTATGTTTCGTTTAACATATACTAACATTCATCAGAGCATCCGGCTACATCGGACGTTTTACAGCTTTCGAGGGTCGACACCTCCTGATATCTTAGGAAAAGTATCTATACCCGTCCTTCGCTGCTTTTTAGCAAGAATTTACCTCCTGATTAAACAAAAGGATGCTCGCTAACAACGAAGCAAAAAAATCACCTAAACCATACCCCCTCTGCATTCTGATCCCCTGAAGACTCGTTCTCTTTCCATTATTACTTTAACGAGCTTCCTTCTTAATATGTACTATTACACACTGCTGTTTCCAGTCGTGAATGGTATGTTTACGGCTTCTAATCATCTGTATAAAATACGAAATCGAACCAGTTTGGGTCTACATCAAGGTAAGTATGGAAACATTAGCGAAAAAACTCTATACTCTTTCTACCTTTTAGGAAAATGAACTACTCTTCAAAACAAAGAGCTTTAGTATTCCCCACCGTAGCTGGTGATCTAAATATCTGTACTAAACATAGGCCATACCAGGCTGAATCTTGAATATCTTTAGAAGGCCTGACATTACAAAATGTAATTGAAAACTTCGTGTCATTTTTTTGTGACATACTCTTCCACGTTCAGGTACTAACCGCTGTTCAGATCCTTTTAGAGTAGTTTGATTATTATTTTCAATTTTTTGTTTACATACGAGTAATGACAATTACGTGTTATAGGGCGCGAAAATTAAATTAAACTCATATCGTTCATTTACTTAACTTAAATTTTAAGGTGAATTAACACGTTATCTTCTTGTCGATTTTATTAACAGAACACTAAATCATTACATAACTGACTTGCTTCAAATTGTTTGTTTAAGTCTGAACACATCGGTAACCGATTTATAGAAACCACGGTTTACAAAATATCTTTCAAAAAAAATATTCTTTCTTGCCTCGTTTGATGACTGGCATATCAGCAGTAATTTTTAATACTTTTTTAACATTATCAACATTTCATATGTATATCGAAAACGACCAAATTGATTCCAGGCCTATTCTCTATATCGCACGTCGAGATTAGTTTCAATCTTCATTCCAGCTTCATACACTTTCTCGCCAAAAGTCTCTCACTCAATAATTGAGTATGTATAGTCTGATATTTTATTTTCCGTAGCTACATCCATAGAAGCCGGATGAGGCAGCGTAAATAGAAAATGATCTTCACTCTATGTCTCAAAAGTAACTGATCATATGTTTCCTAATTTCACTAGCATTTATATAACTGTTAAACTTTCCATTGTAACCTACCCATTTGACAAGATACTGTTTATTTTACCTTTTCCTTTAGATCCTTAATAATTTTTCTATCTTTATACTCATGACTCTTAGAATCAATCGTGTTTTCTGTATTTCTTGTTTATAGAATCCCTCCTTTTATTTTTTCACCATCTAAATCATCAAGATAGTATAATTTTACCCTGTCTCTAGGGATTCTCTGATAGTATCTACTTTAAAAACTTCTCTGGACCATCCTGCTTCATACCTTTTCTGAATTCTTCGTCAGTCCCTGGGATATCTTACCATAGTCATCCCTTAATACCTTGTTATCTTTTTATCTGCCATTTGGTGACACGGTACAATAGTTTCGTCATCAACCCATCTCTATAGGGGGTATTCTAAGTGTTCTATACTGAGACCGAATCTATAAGAGTAAGCCAATTCTGTAGTATCATCTATATATTAAACTGTTATTCATCTTCGTGAAATCCTATGCATTCTTTCTTTATATAGTTCTTTACTCTTTCACTATTGCGGCTTTATTATGAAAAAGATGTGTTGATTGTAAAACCCTATGTCATACTCAGTAACTAGTTCTTGAAACTCTTTACCTTAAAATTCTGATTCTCTGTCCATATCATTTTGGGATATCTGTCATCCTTATTTATAATTTCTCTGACGGCTGTAGCGACAGTCTTTGATTTTTTATCCTTTAAAACCCTTAGCCATAACCATAAGTATCTGGAATATACATCTATCACAACAAGAATATATCGATATACCACATCAAATTGTAAATTTATTATTTTCATTTCCATTATATGCCAAATCTAGTTGCCATACGCTATCTAAATGTTGAGCTATGGTTTTCCGGAAGGAATTTTTTTTCGCATAGGTTATGAAGGGTAAAAGCATTCCTCACCTTCTGAAACATAATTTTTTAATTCGATTTTTAACTAATTTGACGAACTTGAAGCAAACCCTTGAAAAACCCCGTAACTGGTTATTGGCTGCTTTCACATCAAGAGTAATATTTAATCGACGCATTCCTTAGCCTCCATTGACTCACAATGACATTAACAAAAAAATTATATTCATTTATACGAAAGGTGATATAGAGAGATATGAAAGTGTATATATAAAATATTTTATTTTTATATTTTAATTACAAAAAAAAAATAATTTAAACTATTAAATTACAAGTCTAAAAACATTGAGCAAATGTATATTAATATATAACATAGGTTATATATGTATAATTTTAAATTACAAATCATACAGTAATATAAAATATAATGAAATCTCCAATTTTTTTTATGCGATGTGTGGTTTTTTTCCTATTCTTCCTACACTTGAACTAATGATGATACTTCAGACTTAACAACTTTTAATCTGCCCTGGATGCAAAAAAGGTAACCAATCGGGACTATGCATCAGTCTAGGAAGACAAATGAATATTATCCAAATCCGGCATCTTTGTTATATTCAGATATAAAGTTTCTCGGGAAATTAATAGTCTGAAGTTCTTGTTTGTTCCTGTTCCATCATGTTACAGGAGTCCTTCTTCCATCACCGCGAGAGATCACGACGATATCACGTCAACAATATTCGATACCAGGTATGTGTCTTCCCCGTCAATAATGTTTGACCGAAGTCTCCTTCTCATGTAATCTGATCTTTTAAAAATAATATATAGAGCTATACCCGTTTTTTTACTCCTCATTGGTAAGCTTTCTCCTTGAGTACATGTTTAAAATTGTCTTCTCTTTTCACCATAGGCCTTAGTATCTCTACTAGAGCTGAATCTCCATTGGTTGATTTGTAATAAAACTTTTAGATCTACTAATTTTTGTTATAGCATTTTGATATAGGATTCTTCTTTCATGAATGTTAACATCAGAGTTTAATATTTGTTGCAGTTCCTTCTCATAATTATTTATCTGTTCAACCTGAGTATCCATATAAAACTCAAAGCTGCTGTTGAATACAATGGCGTGATAAGGATTATATCCGGATCTGATGCTTGCTGAATGTCTGATTGAAGTTGCTGTTCTAATGTGTTGTTGTGTTGTTGTTGCGTTATTGTGGCTGTTGTTGTTGCTGTATTTGTTGTGTTGTTGTTGCTGCTGTTGCTTGTTGTTGTGTGTGTTGTTGTTGTCTGTTGTAATGTTCGTTGTTGTAGAAGTAAGGTTCCATGTGATAATAGTCATTTCAACGTTACTCATAATCGCCTGTTGAGAAGGAGGGGTCAATGACCACTACCTTCGTTCATCATCTGAGCAGCTACTGGTTATCAGGGGTGCGTATAACGAAAAGGTAAAGGTATGGAACACACCTCCCCTTCTGTAATAGCTTGTGTAACTTTTTATTTCTTTTTTCTTACGTTCCCAGCAAGTTTTTAATGATGTTTCTATTGCGGCGCCGTAGTTTTACCTTCTGAGGTCTGTTTAAAAGGAACATTTCCTTTTATAAGATTAGGCATACTTCTGTATGACATTGTATAAATTTTTCATTTTCACAGATCAGTTTACGTTTTTCTGAAGATTTCAGGGTTTTAAATTTTCTCATAAGAGGTAACTATACTCATCCCACTTAAATCACTCATTATTCAGTATGTATCTACTGTCTCAATCTCGTTAGGTAGTAAGATATTTGAACGCAGTAACACTCTAAGCGTGTTCTTAGGATGAAGCTCCCAGAGTAAATAACCATGAGGTATAGATGTAAAACTTCTTTTATTATACTTTAAGAACTCTTTACGTTGAGTTATTGGAACATTTGGGTAAGGCCACAACATACCTGACTCATAATCCACTTCTTGCCGAACAAGAATTAAATTACTGCAGTGTTAAAGAATCATCACCGGCACTATTACTTTTCTGGTGAAAGAATTTCTGGAGTTATAAGAAATCTTGAGTATGTAAATGATGAGAGTAAATGTGAAAAGTGTTGCTATATCCTCATTCACATTTCATCCATCAATCATCAAGGATGAGAGGTTTATAGATTTTATGTCCTGTAAACATTTGAGAGAGCTTTTCATTTCATATAACCCCTTCTGAAATATTGAATTACATCATTTTGATAATCTTTAAACTTTTCTTGGAAACACTGGTAACACCATATGATTTTAACATGTTGCTGTTCGAAAATACTCAACCTCTTTTAAAATGTCTAATAACAGAAAGGTTTTCTCACACCCTGTAGGACCAGACACAAGAACATGTGCAGTGCTGCAACATAACCTTTACAACGTCCATCATAGATTGATCCCGAACACTAATATGAATAACAGAAAAGTTCACTTATGGTCTATAAAGGCTTTAAAATAAAATAAAAAACTTGTCTTTTCACACTTTAAAATATAAAATGGTTAATACTAAATAAAAATATGACTTGAAATCAATAGATCAATAGATCAATCAGATCAATAGATCACAACTGGTCACGAGGGTTGTTGGATGGTGGCTTGATTTATCTGAATTTACTGAATTTGCGGTATGTAAAACATGAACAATTTTAGTAAAAAATTTGACCTTAATCAATAGATCAAAATAGATCCAATTAGATCAATAGATCAATAGATCACAACTTGTTCCACTGAGGTAGGTTGGGTGGCTTGTCTACTGATTATACTTTAGGTATGCTAAAACAATTGACAATTTAGTAAAAAATTTGACCTTAATCAATAGCAATCAATAAATCAATAGATCAATAGATCAATAGCATCAACCTAGATCAATAGAATCACAACTGGTCAGCGAGGGTAGCTGGTGCACTTGATTACTGAATTTACTGATTTAGGGTATGATTAAACGTTACAATTTTAGTAAAAAAAATTGACCTTAATCAATAGCATCAATAGATCAATAGATCAAAGTAGCATCAATAGATCAATAGATCATGATTGACAAAGGTTTGGTCTGGAGATTGTATATTTAACTGATTTACTGAATTATAGAGTAATGATAAATGTAAGTTTTTATATGTCTTAAACATGAAAAAGATTAATTTTTGTTTTAGTAAAAACAAAAAAAATATTATTAAAATTAAAAAAATAAAAAATTTCGAAAAAAAAATTAAGTGAAAACAAAAATCGGCAGTCTCTTAAGGATCGTACATGCGGGATGCGAGGGGGCGCGCTCACGCGCCCCTCGCCCAGATGTTACGCGCGCGGCACGCCTGCAGGGCGCGCACACGAACGTCGATCCGCCGGCGGGCGCGCTCGCGGCCGCGCACCGCCGGCTTCGCGGCGGATAATGCAAACTGGCTTGCGCGCATTTTTTCGTGCGCGCACCCGATCGACCAGGAAGCCTGATGACGCTACCTTCTTGCTCGAATGAGGGAGTCTCAACAACGCCTTAGTTGAGATCTACATCGCTTATAAACATATATTTTTAAGACACAAATAAAATCTGTATTATTACTACAAATATTTTACGATCCCAGCACAAAGGCACTGCACGGAGTCCAGCACCAGATGCAGCTCGTCAAACTCATTGACTCCTCCTGCAGGTTCAGAATTCCTCTTCTTTATCTTCTTTCATCCTTCTTCATTCCTCCTTTCTTCTTCTTACACTGCTGGCTCTTTTCAGTCGAGACCCCCTAATAGGGGGTCCTAGACACCCACCGATCTTTACGTAACCCATCATTTTCGAAATCTACAGACCCAGTAACCTATATAAAGACACCAACCATTGCTTGTTATACGACTGTTTTACTTAACTAAGCACCGCGTGCTCCAGCACCGAGCCGGAGCCAACTCCCGGCAGATTCAATATAAGTATTTCTAGAAACCTCAACTCTGAATCCCCGCACAAATTTCAGCCAATTAGCGAACACTTCATTTTAAAGGGGTGTGGGTCCCCCCTTCGGACCCAGAAGGTGTGTAACTTCGTTATACAAGAAGTTACCTCACCCATCTAACCACCCTCTAAATGTATAGCACGATTACGTAACTCTAACCCATGATAGATTATATATATTGACCTCAGAACGTAATGCGAAGAAGAAACTCGGAGAAAAAAATAACAAAAATAATAAGTAATAATAATAATAAGAATAAAATACATAATAGTAATAATAATAATAATAATAATAATAATAATGAAAAATATCAAAATTAATAAAAAAACTTCAGAAGCTACCGAGGTCGGAGCGGCAGTCGGAGCCGGAGCTCAGAGGTCAGAGTCGGAGCCCCGGGATCGAGCACGAGTCGGCTCGAAATGTAGATCACTCCGTGATCTCAATTTTTCGAACTAATAATAATAATAATAATTAATAATAATAAATAATAATATAATAATAAATAATAAATAATAATAATAATAATAATTAATGTGTAGATTAACAGATAGCAATGGAACCGCGGCAGTAACAAACAAACACAGACAACCTTCGGAGCAAAATTTGTCAGATTGATAGCCCTTCGGGCTATCAATGCCTTCCACATAAGGCCTAAGTATATCTCTATTCATTCTATATAGAAAAAAGTGTCGCACCAATGTGTTCACTTATTTTTCAAATATATCAAGTCTTTTTAGGGTATTTAGCATAGTGCAGATTGATACTCTGAAAGTTTAAAAGATGGTTATACAACTAAATTAAAGTAGATGGTGTTAGTAACTTAATTAATGTAGTGCTTTTAATTAGTTTGCTGTGCTAGGCAATAATTATTACATTTCACATATTATTATTATTATACTATAATATATAGTATATAGATATATTATATATATATATATAGAATATATATAAATATTATAATATATATAATTAATATATATATTATATAGGTAGTATGTATTTATATATATATATACGATATATATATAATATTTTATATTTATATATATATATATTCTTCATCTACCTTTTTCTCCCAAGAACCTTGGTGGTAAGGTTTCGCCGTAACAAAATATCAGAAAAGAAAAGCGAGTAGAAAGATATGAGCAAATGGTTGATATATAGAAAGCCCAACCTTACCCTCCCCTTTCCATTAATTAGTAAGGACTGCTCGTCAGTCAGAAAATCCACCCCTAAGCTTCATGGACTGCGATGAACCTCTCATCTATGGTAAATGTATCACGTTTGTAAGGTTCATCCCCTGGGACCCGAGAGTGGTTATCCCACAACATGACGCCCTCACAAAAGCCCCCAGTTCTTCATTATTATGACGCGGTTATTCTGCGACCTGCTGGCCAAGCTT
>JABUQX010035597.1:15000-27487 GCA_015478945.1 Trachelipus rathkii | reverse complement strand
ATTATATTATTATATAACTATATATATTATATAGATATATATAAAATATATATTATAATATATTTAAAATATTTAGTAGTATAAATATATATAATATATTATAATGATATATAATATTATTTATTTAAATTATATATATATATATAATATATAATATAATTATATTATATATATATAGCTTATATAATATATTATATATACTATAATATTTATATATATAATAATATTATATATATTATATATATATAGTATATATATATATGATATATATATATATATATATATATAATTATATTATATATATATATATATATATATTATATATGATGGAGGACAATAGACCTTTTACAAGATACACAATACACAAGAGCGTCCTTCGGCATTATCGGTTCTTATGCCGGAAGAACTGCTGACCTGAAATTACCTTCGATAAAAACAAACAGGTAGGAATGTTAAGATTATTTCCAGATTCACTTGAATTAAATATTGAAAATATGATGGCGAAAATTAGTGTCAGAGACTGTGAAATTGAAATTTTTAAATTTGTGATGCCCTTCTAACGGGGTTTTAATAATAGTCAGAATGTTTTTTTTTCCTATTGAAGTATTATATCTCAGAAAACTTAACGTAAAAAAAGTTGTATAAAACATTTCTTAGTAAATATGACATTCCATTAGGCACGCGACTCGTAGAAGATTCCTTCCTCTTACAGCTCTATATGGAGGCACATAACTCTTCCAAACTCGGTAAATAGTGTATGACACTAAAGGATGCAGAGAAACAGAGAGAGTTTTAAAAATTATAACTTTGTGACTAAAATCTTTAACCTTTTCTTAATGGAGTTAGATATTGTTGGGGTAGTTGAAACAAAGAGAGAGGAAGTACTGTTCCAACTCTGTAAATAAACCTTGGGATATACTCTATAGTAAGATAATGGAAATCAATAGAGGAAAATCTTTTAATTTTATATGAATTTTTTTTTTGCAATTTCAAATATAATTTCATGCATGATCCATTATAAATCTTGTGGACTCCATCAGGAATTCCAGGCTAGAGTAAAAATAGTTTGCAGTGCGTCTTAAAAATATCATAAAGTTATCAACAAGCGAGTGGCAACTTTTTTAAGAATATTGCAAATGGTACATTTTAGATAATTTTAAAAATCTTTATAACGCTGCATATTTTGACTTAAGAGATACTTTTCATTGTTCTATTACTTTTTATTTTAGGATATCTTATGAAAAGATATTGACCCCAATTTTGAAGGTCGTCAGAACGTGATAGATGTCCTTATTTATTGAAGAGAATAGGATTGTAGTAAATTACTTAAAGAACAATGCGATATAAATTTTTTTTCTCGTTTTTGGCTTAGTCCCATGAGAAATAATATTTTAATTGCTGGAGAATTTATCCTTCTAAAAGAAGCCATCTTGGGGAAAATCTCACCCCAATCTTGTTGCCGTTCAAATTAATATACTAACAACTGTGATTAAAATCAATAGTTTTCCTTAAACGTTTCTTATTACTTTGTCCTTTTGTGCCTATCATTTCAATTGAGAAATTATAATAAATTATAATTAAAATATGTTTGAAAATGCAATTGATATTTTTTAGTAATTTATGATTACGTATTAATTTATTAAATTATAAATGAACAGTTATTATGATAGAGCAATTTTATTAAACGTATTTTAAAATATTAATAAGTTCATCACTGACACATGCACATAGACACATACACAATTACAAACATCTCTCTCTCTCTCTCTCTCTCTCTCTCTCTCTCTCTCTCTCTCTCTCTATATATATATATATATAGTATATATATATATAGAATATATATATATATAAAATATAGATTATATATATATATTGTTTATTATTGTGACAATTCGTTTCTATTTAAAATATCATATAAATATATATAAATAGATATTATATATATATATATATATATATATTGGAAACTAGTATATATATAATTATATATGGATAATATATTATATAAATTAATATAAATAGTATACACACACATATATATATATATATAGATATATATATATAGTATATTATAATATATATATATATATATGTTATAATAATATAGTAATATATATATATATATAGTATATTATATATATATTATATGTATATATATAATATTAGTATATATAATATTATTATATTATAAATATATTATATATATTATATATATATATATATAATAGTTATATATAATATATATTATATATAGTATATATATATTATATGATATATATATATTATATATATATATATATATAATATATATATAGTATATATATATATAGTATATATAACTTGGAAATTCTGCTGTAGGTTTATTATATCATTAGAAACAAGTGAACGACTGCAAATGGTCGAATAAGACATGGGAACAACCCATCAGACATTTGTTTTCTCAAGAAATCGTTTGAATTAAGCAGGGAATTTCTCAAGGCCAAGTAATTTAACGGGTGACGAGGATAAAAATATAAATAAATAACAAAATGAAACTACTACAATGTAGATAGATTAATTATATTAATCAATTTATATATTGAAAAGGTTTTCCTTGAAAAGAAATAATTTTACTTCCTGGCTGCGCGTCATTTGAATTAGGATATATAATATATATATATATTATATATAATATATGATATATTATATATATATATATATTAGTATAATATATAATATTATATATATATATGATATATATATATATTATATGGTGTGTGTGTGTCGTGCCTGTACGAGCATATGTTGTAGATATTAATGTATGCATGTCCGTAATATGACGTAGTTATGCAAAAAGGAACCATCCCACAGAACCCACAGATTCAGTAATTCCACCGGAGTGTAGTGAGATTTGTCAAAACTAGCATTTGCCAAAATACGAACCAAAATACATAAAAAGTTATAATAGGAATGAAATTTATTTTGAAACCTGTGCGTGGTCAGCGCACAGTGCGGTGAGGTACGGGGCTGTTGCGCTCATTGTGTTGTGTGGTGCGTGCAATAAAAGATGTCTTTTGGTGCGTGCCAGTGCGTGTGGGATTACCTCTGGTGCGGCTGCAATGCGGTGCGGTGCGCAATATTTCAGAGCCAGGCCAACATTAGATTTTGTAGTTTCTTTTGTCTCTTTGTTGTTTATCGTTAAACTTTGAGCTACAAAATCTGGTTTTAATCTTATGTGTGTTGGTTCCTTTTTGCATAACTACGTCCAAATAATATGAATATTATATAATAATATAGGTATCCATAACGTAGATATTAAAGGAATTTCTATATATATAGTATTTATATGATATTAATATAGATAATATAATATATATATTATATATATATATACTCTTCGTATGTTGGAGCAGTTATATTCGTACATATTAAAGTCCTGTCTGTAAAGTGCATGTGTGCATATACAACCTGTGCACTTATGTAAGGGGCTGAGTCCATACCTCGCATGTGTACTTTATTCGACAAGTCGGTTTGGCTATATATAATGCTAAGATGTTGCTAAGAGCATTATATACAATGCGTAAAAGACATCCAAATTCACCAATAAGATCGATGGTGAATTCTTAATCTGACGATTTGCCGGTGCCATTCCTGAGATGAGAGAGGCACCAGTCACCGGTCGGGATTCCGGTTTATGCACCTCTGAGAGGGAGATTTTAGCCTTCCTGTATTTGTGACCTTATTAAATAAATCCGTACCATTAAATTATTACATTATTTTGAAACTATTCCTTCTTATTTATCTTTTATTACCCCATTGGCAAGTGTCATTCACTAGCATAATATCATTTCAAGTTTAATAAACAATAAAGCAATCTCACCTTTAATCCTTCACATTAATTATAGCTAGCCCTTGACGTATCTCTCGACATACTGTGGTAAACTCCAGGTGACAGTTCCAAAACCTTCTAATTACGGGCCCAATTAAAAAATACATATCTCGGTGATAATAAAAAAGTAAAAGATATCTGTCCAAGTGAAGGTTTTTTCTCTGTTTACGAAAACGTAGTTGTGCGACAGAGTACGTCAAACTATCAGTGTAAGTGTATAACGTGAAGAAATCGTTTATAAAAAATCGTTATCCCAACGTGACGAAAAATTAAAGTCTTAAAAGCAATAATTTCTAAATAGAGAAAGTAGTTGGATTAGAACAAGAACAACCAGTAAGAGAGCTGTTCAAATTGAAACAAACAAAAAAAACTTTCAAACGAACTTTTAAAACTAAGATGTGAAACTATTAGCAAACTCTTTGTTCTTTAGGAAGAAATGGCTGGGACGAAGAAGCATTCTTCTAGTCTTAAGACCGGGAAGGGGAAGTCAACTCTCCCCAAAACGAGACTTTGGAGAAAGTCTCTTTCCTTCGCCAGTCGCTCTCCCCAGCAGAGAGAAAAATTTCTACATTATGAGCTTCCAAGGAGGAACGTGGCATGTACATCTAAAGTGGGTACTTCAAAATCAGCACCTACACTAAGCGTCACTACGCAAGGGAAAGCCTCATCGAAATAAGAATAAGACAAAACCCAAGACCACTATCAGTAGATTTAAGGGTAAACGGTGACTGTCTACATCAGCTGATAAAAAACGAGTGAAATGGAAATTAAAATGAAACAGATAGGTAGAATAGATGCATAAAGAATGAAGTGTAGAAATCAAAGTTTTAAGCCAGACTCTATTTAAAGCTTTTTCGATATGCCTACCACCTCTGCAAAAGATACAGAGAAATTACAGAGAATATGGAACCAAGGGTCGTAGAGAATGGAAAAAAGATCACTAGTAGAATCCTCACAGCAAAAAAATATATATACTGGCGATCTAAGTTAAGATTTGAAGATTTAAGATGGTTTTAAATCTTTCTGCTTATGATAGATTCGAAAAGATTTTAAAGAACAAAGTTAAAAGGATAGGACTATATAGGAAGAGGGTTTAGAAGGGGTCTCCTTTTCTCATCGCAGGTTGATATATTATATATATATATATATATATATATATATATATATATATATATAATATATATATATATATATATATATATATATATATATATATATATATATATAATATGTATGTATATATATAATATATATACTATATAATATATTTATTATATATATTATATATATATATATAATTTAATATATATATATATATCTATATATAATTATATATATATTATAATATATCCTATATATAGTATTATATATATATATATAAGTATATATATTAGTATGATGCAGTAGGTAGTGTCAGTGATCATAGTGGGTAGTGAGGCTGGTAGGTGGATAGGTAAATAGGGGGGGGTAGTGTAGTGGGGTGATTAGTGAGGTACGTGTAAGTGATATATATCAGTGTTGTGAATGTGGGGATAGGGGGGATAGTGAGGGTAGGGGGGTAGTAGCGGTAGTTTAGAGTATAGTGATTAGTTATATTAGTACGGATAAGTATATTGTATATAGTATAGTAATATATGTGTTATAGTGTGATATAGGTTGTATATTATATATAGAATGGTAAGTTATTATATATGTATATATTAATATAGGTAGTAGTAGTATTTATTATATATATATATAGTATATATGATATATAATAGTTATGATATTATATATATAAGTAAGTAAATATATAGTAGAGTATGTATAGTAATATTTGTATAATTGATATAGTATGAAGTGTAGTAGGTATAGTGGTATACTTAATAACATACGGAAGGTATTATAGGTATTGTGTGTTATATTAGATGGATATACTCGTATATTATGGTTAAGGGGTTTATATATAGTGATTATGAGGTGTCTTATATATCAGTAGGTGATGGAGATATACTAGTTAATATATAGAGTATGTATAGTAGTAATATATTAGTAGCTGGATATATGTACGGTATACTTAGAGTGCTAGTATGTATATATAATAGATAGTTATATAGTAATATTATATAGGATGATTAATAGTCTCAACACAGATCTTTCTTAATATATTAAGTTCACAAAGAGTAGAAATCACTCCTTTAGAAGAATTTACAATGTTGGCCATATTATAAGGTAAAGGAAGGTGAAGGAAAGTGAGGTGATAACATCTAAATCGAATTCAAATGGAGATTAGAGAAAGGTATTGAGGGAAATTTCAATCCTTTGGCAGAAGTTTTTGGACAGTTATGTGAGATGCATCACGAAGAAGAAGAGAGAAGAATAATTTAAGATTAAGAGATACAGTCGACAATTGTCCTAATGAAAAGGTCATGTAGAAGTGAGGGATAGAAGAGTTGGTGGCGTGAGTAGGTAGTCGGGGTCCGAAGCGGGCCCAGATGCAGTGTTCCACGTGCAAGGTTTTTGGGTGCAGTCCGAGGAGAGTTCGTAGCATCCGTTCATCTAGACGATAAAGTTTTCGCGATGGTAGCATGGGAGTCAAAGATAATTAGTTGGTTGATGGAATCGGTGGATGTATCGAGTTAATTCTGTTTGAAGATGAGGATGGGCCCGCAAAACCGGAGAAGCAAGCTACTTTATAGGTGATAGAACCGAAACCGAAAACGGAACCGGCGAGAAAAATTAATTATCGACTCCGCATCCCTAGATAAATGAATGAGGAAAAGTTAGTGCAATATTTTTTATGTTAGAAAGAGCAGAAAATATAATTTCGGTATTATTCCTTGGCGTTTTAGGTTCTTTTAGTTTAGGGAAGATATAATAAATAAAATAAAGCTTAAAGCGTTGTTAGTGGATAGAGGTTGGAGCTTGAATTCACCTTAATACGCCTTTTATGATCTAGCAAGCAAAATCGCAGTATCCTGTACGAGGCCGCGTAACAAACACGCCAATATGTAATAAAATGATCATATGATGACTGCGGTATCGAAGCTTCAGAGTGAGATCTGGAACAGTTGTACATTCATCAGTCTATTTCAGTATAGCTTCCAAAAGAGGCTCTTTCTAAGCTCTGGTTTCTGTATATTATGAAACAAATTATCGGCTAAGATTCTATAGACTCGAGGAGTCTTTCGGGAGGTAGAAGCAGTATATCATCATTTTAGAAAGATAGAAGCAGAACGTCATCATACAATAATCCGACAGTTGTTGTTATCATTAAGATAAGCCAAAATGATTTCCTACCGTAGACGTAGAAGACGGTTGAAACAGATAGAGAGATTAGGGAATAAAGTAGACAGTAGGGAATAAGTGAGTGAGTAAGGAAGGACTATATGATTAGATTGAAGAAGTTTTAATAATACGTGGTGCTGTCCTAACAGAAGATGACTGCAAGTTAGCGGATAACGCGATTACATTTTTTGGGTTCATTCTACCGAAGGTGATCAGCAGTTATAGGAAAGTGTGTATAATATATTCTACATTCACAGCAGTCTCCCAGTGTAGGACTGTTTCGCCTGTCGAGTTGGAGCCGCAGTTATTCTTGTTCCTTTTGGCCCTTGAAATCTTATGTGATCCGTGAGCTACTTTTGAGAAACTATTTCTCGGCGCAGATGGTTTCCGTCATGCTGATACCTTGAAGTTTAATTTCTGCAGTGGAGTTTTCCCCTTTCCAAGGAACTGCATCGCATTCCATTTGAGCGTCTAAAATCGTTCTCTCCAGATGCTCTTGAAGATGGTGTGTGCTAGAGCGCAAAAGTTTCCGTGCTTGGTTCAAGACTATCACAAAAAGGTAAGAACTGGTTGCTAGCCCTGTCACCCGCTATATCTGTGGGGGTAGAAAGTCTTCTTAGAATGTCTCGGACTGGTGTTGAATCAAAAAATCTATCTTCTTGCTCATCGTGATTATTTCTTTTTTTTGCGGAGGAGATCTGGGTAGCTTTATAAAGTTATTTATAGTTATATATTATATATACTATATATATTATATATATGTATTTTAGGTAGTGTATGATATAGTTTAGTATAGGTAGTAGGTGAGGAGTGGTATTGTATATTATAGGGGATATATATAGTAGTGTATAGGTTAGTATATAATAGTATGATATATTATTAGATATATATATATATATATATATAGTATTTGTATATATATATATACATAATATATATATATATAGTATAAGTATAGGTTATATAGGAGTAGTATAGGAGTATTATATGGGAGTGGAATGATATTAGTACGTAGCTATATCAGTAGGGGGTATATGATATATATAGTTTAGCGGTAGTTGAGTACGTATGGTTGAGTGTCAGCGATACATATAATATATATATATTAGTGTGGAGTATATATATTAATGTATTTATAGTTGTATAGGTATATATATATATAGTATATATATATGATATATATATATAATATACTAGATTATTATAGTATAGGGTAGTTAGATATATATAGGTATGGTGATATATAACCTAGAAGTGGTACAAAACAAAGTCTGTATAATAGCAAACTAGTCTTTCGCCTCCACACGTTATCCCCGAAGACGTTCTGCCTTTGCGAGTAGCCGATAACTAAGAAGATCTTGCCGCACAGTCAGAACTTGCATTTATATGATGAGATCTGTCAATTTTACTGAGTTAATATTCTCATACAGTATCCAGCACCTGCATTAGGAATAACTGCTCGGAGACAACGCGCTGTATTCACCAAAGTAGAGAAAAATAATTCGTTACCACCAGCATTGCATACTCTAACTGTATCTTACAGACATTGCCCCCCTCCGTAGTACAGCTCGCCGGGATCTCAAGCCTACATCCATGTAGCTCAACTTAAATGTTACCTTTAATTCCAAAGAATATCTCTCCGTCTATCCGACACGAGTGTTCCGGTGCTTCCAAGCAAGTCGCACATCTCGATTATCTCTTGTCAGAACAAGCACGGACGTAGCATCACCAGAAGTAAGGATGTGGGCATGTCCCGTGCTCCCTTTCTGGGCATACATCCCTCCCTTGCAGTAATTATAAATTAAAATTCGTTTAAGTTTCCCACTCGCCACGGCCAAAAGGTGGTGGCGCTTTCCTGACAAATGGAGAGGCAGTATAAGATTCTGACGTTGATCTAGACTGCTTCGTACTTATATGAACTCCTAGACGTCAACTTCGATGACACGTTGCTTCCTATCGGATCCGGACCGGCCAGCCTGGTGGCGCAAGAGGTATTTCGAGATCGGTCGGCGGGTATCTTCGTAGGAGTAAGTATATAGTTATCGAGAGGAGACTCCTACACTCGGGCTGCTGCGGGCTGTAGACCAGGAGTTTTCATGTATAGGAAAAACGATACGGATGCTAGTCTACAAATTTCATAAAGCTTGACGATTAAAGACAATTTACTAATTTTTTTTTGCAAGAAAATTGTCATATGAAAGAATATATTGCAATGATATATACAAATGATTATGATAAAGATTATATATTAAAAAGTTTGGTGAAGATGATTTAGGTCTGCCTGTTGGAATAAGGTTTATTACAATCATTTATTAAAGGGTGAGAGTCGGCTCTCTTCCGAATAGTCCGAGTGGAAGAATTCTTAAGGTGGAGTCGTAGGGTATTCACTAATTAATTTTTTAGCGTTGATTGTTAGGTCCCTAGAATCTAATATAAGCACTCGTTTTATTTAAAAAAAAATTTTAAATAACATTTATTTGTTTCTTAATACACATTTCGATTAAGAATAATTAATATTTAATCTAATATACTAAACTTTAAAATAAATATATATATTTTATATATATATATATAATATATATATATATATAGGTATTATATATATATATATAGTTAGGTTATTTAGTATATATGGGTGTAGTTGGTGAATTAGTGGGGGGTATATAGGTATGGTAGTGTGCGATGTAGATAGTGGGTGTGGGTGTGATATGTAATTAGGGTTATTATAAGAAGTGATAGTGTAATAGTTGTAAGGTAGGTGTATAGGATATAGTTGGGTTACAGGTGGGTTTATATATATTATATAGTAGGGTAGGGAGTGTGTAGTAGTATAGTGGGGGATAGTTGATTAGGGGGGGGGGTGGGTAGGTGAGTAGTTATGTAGTATTGGATTATTAGGAGTAGTGGTTAGTTAATATAGTATAGGTAGTTATGGTGTATGATAGTTTTATATGTAGGGGTAGTTTATATATAGTATTATGTAGTTATATATATAGGATATATATAGTACGAGGTGATAGAGGATATATATAGTAGGTGAGGTATGTTAGTCTAGGTTAGTAGGTAGAGGTAGTGGTGGTATATATAATATAGTATATATATATATATTGATATAATATAATATAATATAATTTATTATTATATATATAATGATAGTGTGAGTGTATAATGTATATGGTGTATATGATATATAGTATATATATATATTGTATTATGTTAGTTATTGGGTATATACGCTGGGGATTAAGGATATGTAGATATATTTATATAGTATATAATTTATGATGATCTATGAATGTATGTACTAGTTTAGGAGGTTATATATACTTATAGTATGGTAATTGGTCTATGTTAGTAGAATAGGAGTATTATATAGGGTATGGTAGAGGTTGAAGGGGGATAGTGATGTATAGGGGCTATTATATTTATAAGTAAAGTAGTATGAAAAAATAAAGATAACCCGTTCCTTATTTAATATTATACGGTATGGTATATTGGTTGTGCTACATTGCTTATCATTATATGAGAAGGAATATATAGTATTTATAGCAGTGTACTAGGTAGGTATGTATGTGTTATTGGTATGCTTATTAGTAGTATAATATGTAGTATATTCTGTCTGACAGAAATAATGATAATGAGTGTTATGGTAATATAGATATATCTGTGATATATATATGGAGTGGTCTGTGTGTGGGTTGTCGTGTGTGGGGGGCGGGGAGGTGGGGGTGATTATTGTGGGGGGTGTGTGTTGTGTGTGTTGGGTGTGTGTGTGTGTCTGGGGGAAAATTGTGTGTGTGTTAGAAATGTTACCAGAATTGTCGTTAAAAAATGTGTTTTTGATCTTAATAAAATTAATAAATAAATAGTGTTCAAAAAAACGAAATTCTGAATTATTTAATTAATATATCAAAAAGTTGCTCTACAGCTCATTATACTTGTTAACATACTAATTAGTAATATGAATATATTAGTATATATATACTAGTATAGTTGTGAGTAGTTGAATATATGATGGGTGGAGTGATGTTATAGTGTATAATAAGGAGATGGTTGGGTGATGAGTATAGGGACGAGTTAATCAGGTTTATTCATGGATAGAGTTTATAGTGACTAAGTGATTAGTTTAGGGGGGGGTATATATTATTTATACCACTGATGGGTTGGGTAGGTATATGTTATAGTAAGTATGTGATAGGGAGTATAAATTATAACTATATAGGCTAGAGGTGTGTGGTATAGTGGGCGTATGAATATAGGGTGAGGTAGTAGGTATATGTATATAGTGTATAAGTAATATAGTTATAGTTGGGGTAGTAGTATTATGTATGTGGTATAGTATATTAAAATTAATTAGGGGTAGGTATATATAGTAGTCTTGGAGGTATAGTAGATAGTATAGTAGAGCTGTATTTGTATATTATAGTTAAGTATATATGGTTATAGGGTAGTTATATAGTTTAATACATATACATATTAAACTCGAAAGAACGAGTTACGGAAATAAAAAACTTTGCCTCCTGCACTAATCTGGTATTTTGTGAATTTTGGTATGTTGAACCCTAGAGAAGGCAAGTTTTCTTTACCTTCCTGTAATTGTTCTTTCTTTACTGACTTATTAATTTATTTTTTGGATTGTTGAAATAATTTAAAACTTAGGAATGAGGAAAGGACAGGGTGAAAACTTTGTGATGTCACCTTGTCCGGAGCAGGATCGCTTAAAGTTGGCCTTGAGTCAACGGTAGAGTGTCGAGTACGTTATTCTAAACATATGTCATAAATATCTGTGATTTTATCACTGCATAAATATGATTAAAATTATAATACTTCAATTCCAATGTTGGATTAAAGTTTAATCCAATGTTATAATTTTTGGTTATATAGTGATGGTATTAATATAATATGGAGGTTACTCTCTTGTATAATAAAACTAACGTTTTTGATTGATTATGATGGAAATTTTTATGAGCCAAATTTATGAGAGAACATCATAATTTTCTTAAGGAACAAAGAAAGAGGGACCCCCCCTTTCAATTGTTATTATTACTTATGTATATTATTATTCGATTATTATTATTATTATTAATTATATTATATATTTTTAAAACTTTTTATACTATGGTTCTTATGTGTTCTCGTTGTAAGTCCTTGTTTATTCTTATTATTTCTTATTTTAATTATTATTATTATTATTATTATTATTATTATTATTTATTATTATTATTATTATTATTATTATTATTATTATTATTATTATTATTATTATTATTATTATTATTATTATTATTATTATTATTATTGTTATTAGCACGATAGGAGTAGTAGTAGTAGTATTATTATTAGTAGTAGTAG
>JABUQX010035596.1:35000-42377 GCA_015478945.1 Trachelipus rathkii | reverse complement strand
TACAGACGCTCAAACTTTTTGTTTCTTTACACCTCAATCCCTCATCAATACTTTATTTTCTTTACTATTTTCACATCACTACCTGTAAAAGCATGTAGGATAATTTAATTATTATTATTATTATTATTATTATTCCTCCTCCTCCTCCTCCCAGATTGAGGATGAGGTGCATCGCATATGCCGGAAACAGAAAAGTAGTAGAAGAATATGATGCAAGTTGAAAAGAAAGCCTTCTCCCCCCCCCAGCACTGGATTAAGACCCTTAGAGACCTTAAGCACGTATTAAATTTTGGTGCCCATATGCAGTCCATAACATAAACAATAATAATAATAACTCAATACATTAAAGAGTATAATTTATTCTTCTTCTCCACTCATTTTCTCAATAATCTGTATTTTACCAATTGGTAAAAATTGATGATCACACAATTATCTATCCACTAAGCTCTACAACGCAAATAACCTCTTTGGTATTCAACCATACCTGTATCAAACATCTACGTACCATCGATCACACAATGGCACTCTTTTAAAAATCCAAAATATATAATTTGACCAGCAATATTATACCTTGAATGAATAAGTCACCTACAACACTATCGAATAATATATAATTAATAATTAAAACTTATAGGATCCGCTATAATGCACATATTTCCCTAATTTTTAATTCTACCCTAAATACATCATCTTTATTATAGAAGATAATGTAATATATAATGGAATAGATCTAACTATAATAACATAGACTATATATACAGCTGGCTCTCCACATATCTCAAATATCCCTATGATTAACATAAAATGATAGCCAGCTCCAAATTAAATAACGCACATATGTAAACAACTTAATTACAATAAATCACATATCAATCACAACTTCATCTCGACACTCCCAGCTACTAGAATTCATAATTCACTAAGTTAATTTCATCTAAGATAACAGCTTGCAGAATATTTATACCAATACTTCAACTTCTCAACATTCGCTACTATTACCTCCTCAATACATTTCTAATAAACATAACTCATTCCAAAATACAAATATAACCTCTATTCCTTTCAATGAATTGCAACCAATTTTTGCAAAAAATCCAACAAACATATAACAAGCATCACAATACACACATCATTTCTTGAAATTATACATTCGTGATAAATCATTGTGCAGATATGTATTTCATCGAAGTGTATCTTTATTCGATCACAACTCCCCTTCAATTTCTCAATTTTATCAATGATAATACAGAAAAGACTACACCAAATAAAGTACCACTCTATTCATAGTAATAAAGACTACAACTGCAGCCCCTTCATAATTTCCATTCAATATATCACATTTATATAATCAGAACTCGTAATCTGCCTTCACAAGTTAATAAGAATGCTTCCTAATATTGCAACTAAATTAATAGTCAGCATTCTATAAGTTTCATCCTCCCTTCCAAAACTGATTTCGAGTTTAAATTCCAATCTAATAATCGATTTTCATATACCAGTCTGACCTACAAATGTTCAATATAGCAACTCCTTTAGATATAATTTCTCGTAAATTTAATAATGTCCTCCTTATAATAAATTCCCCACTATAAGCACGGATGTTTCCTCTGAATTATCAACATCTTGTCTAATGCCTGTGGTCGCAAAAAATTTAAAATCTAACAATCAGTGGTTTATACCACCTCTACCTGTAATTATTTCATCAACCCACGCGCTCTTTTTAACCTAATCCGAACTATTTCATACCCTTTCTTCATCCAATTCATTCGCTGTAATCCAATATTCTTAATCTTCCTTACCATTTATACACGAACCACAATACCTCCTGCAAAATCAACTATAGACCAACAAATTATGATCTTCACATTTAACCATATTTATGCATACAACACTCGAGACTTGAATAATCAATGTGAAATAATTTAATCATAATTAGATAGAGTAATTATCAATCTATCACATAAATCAGTAACAATAATAATTACCGATAAATTAATAATAATAATAATTATCATATTAATCCACGAGCGCAATTCTCATATAACATACCATAATACTAAATAAATTGATATACTCTTATTTACTTCAAATTATCACTCTCCTCAAAAATATTATTTAATAATATATCAAATTTATGCCTACGTTAAATGCAATTACTTTATTATCGTAGCTACTCTAATTAACATATCAATCCACCACTAAGTATAATACTTTAATAATACAATTAGAATAACAAACATATTAAATTGCCACAACATAGAATTACATAAAATATACTTTTAATTAAAGAATTCGTCTAAAATCCACCTACTCACTGATATAAACATATCCAACAACATAAAATCTTCAACAATTATACAACGAAGCATACAATACGAACAATCGAAAACACCATTTATGTTATTTATTTCATTCGGATAACCATAATCTCTACCTACACCGATAATACCTAGAATTAATTGACTTAATATAGTGAAATACTCTGTGAATTTATTAATAATATTAAGAGACAAACATTAATTCACATAAATCAATAACCTTCTCTCTTCACGAATAATGATCAGATAAACATACAATAACTTTCCTAATAATTAAATAATTACATATCATTTTCTCAAACTTCTGCCGCACCTCCTAAGCACAACATACTTATACCATGCCCTTTCAGAAAAAAATAATACATGAATATATCACCTAACACAATCCTCAGTCCCCCAACAAACTACAATCTTGCAAAATAGATCTAATGAATTAATACACTCCTTCAACTTACCCCCATCCAGAGGCACTCTATTTGCAAATTATATCATCACTAAAAATTAATAATAAAATATCAATAATCGGTACTTTCTCTTCACTGAACTCATTACCACTCTTAACCAGGCTGACCACGCACAATAACCACACAATACCCTGACTAGCAATCAATAATAAAATCAAATAATAAAATAACCAATAGAATAATAATAATAAATACTAAATCAAACAAAACAATAATAAAATATCAATAATAAATTACAATTAGCAATAAAAATACAATAATAATACTCAAAATACGACTAACTCCAATAATATAATTAAAAATGAATAATAATACAATAATAATAATAATAATATGTAATACTAAATTAATAATAATTGAATAATAATAATAATCTACAACAGAATAATAATAATAATAATAATAAATAATAATCATAATTCAATAATAATAATAATATATAATAATAATCAATAATGAATAATATCAAGGATTTCATTTGTTAATACAATTTACAATATTGGGGAAAGATTAAAAAACTTGTTTGAAGTACTTCCTCCTTCTCAAATAAAACTTTGGAACTAACTAATCCCTAAAAATGTTATTTACTTTTAAATCTTAATAGCAGTTTCCTAACTTAAAGAATAAAAAAATATTCAAAGTTATTATGTTTTGATTATTTATCAGTTTTATTTTTGATGATGTGTCAATTGCTTAGAAAGTGGCTACTAATGTTTCCTTTCATATAGTCATATATATATATATAATAATATAGTAATATATTATAATATATATATATATATATATATAATATATATATATATAATATATATATATAGTAATATTATATATATACAGGTGGCCAAGATAAAAGACGGGGCCCGTGTTATACCTTATAGCTTCATTTTTATATTATTGATCATTTTATTCAGAAATTATTTAATGCATTAATCGTAGGTAGCCTGAGTGTTTCCATTTTCCCGATAACATTTCCTTAACAGGTATGACGTCTCTCAGCGTCTTCTCGAGTGGAAGCCTCAGCCTCCAACATGTATGCTCAGAGCGGCCAAATCAGTCACTCTGTGCAACCACCACCGGTTTTCAGTTAGTCCAAACCAAAATTTGAAAGCTGTTGTTAAATGATTGTCTGCAGAATGCCTTTTTCAATCAATAAAGAGTGTTACTTGTTAAACTTATTTTGGATGTAAATCGTTAAATTAATTAACCATAAAACTATTAGAATGAAATGTTCACCGATAAACCAACCTCAAGCTTCACCTTATCCTACCCAATCCACACAGCTTTTTTCCCAGCCATTAATCTTAGCGAGTATCACCACATGGCCGTTGGATGCAGAAACCCAATTTGAATAATATGTGACCACACTCTCCTTGGCAGAACAAACGGCTATCTGTATCACCTCGCTCTCGACTGTGCTATATATGTGTATCAATGAAATTAGTTTGGCACAAAATACTTGCACTTTGGTATGCCATAAATTAGAGCACTATGATGCTTAGAATAGTCCACGAAAATTCCAAACTTAGGACCGTCTATCCGCAGAACAAATAATACATTTCAACTATAACGAAACTTTTTCATCATGCGTCTGCATTTAACATGTTGAACGAGCTTTACATATGCTTGACCATTCACAAAAGTTGTGTATCAGGTTCAAGCAATCGGTGAATTTTCAGCCACTCCTCGTGAACTATCGACCTATGATAATGTTTTCAGTTACCCCTTGGTTATTGATATAACTAATTCAATATTCTGTATTGTGTACTATACAAATAAACGAGATATTTATCTGCTAGATAGTTATATGAAGCTGGATGGCCTCTTTTATCACTCAGAGCCACTTGTATATATATATATTATATAAGATATTATATATTAATTATATTATACATATTTGTATGATATATTATATATTAATATATATAATATAATATATAGTAAAAATTTAATATAAAATAAAAATTTATATTTATATGTATATATTAATTATACTTAAACCATATTTATTATTGTATATATATGCAATATATATATGTATAATATATAATATGTATAATATATGTTATATATATATTATATGAATCTTAACTATATATAGAATATAAAATTGCTATATAATATATATACTTAATATAAATTTATATAATATATAACTATATAATATAAATAATACTAATAGATATATAATAATAATATATATATATATATATATCATAAAATAATATCAATATATAAATATATATATATATATATATATACTAAATATATATTAATATACTATATATATATATGCTATTATATATATAATATTATATCTGATACGTATATGTTTGGGAGTACTATTATATATATATAATACTATATATATAAATATATAGTATATAATATAAATATTATATATACTATATGACTATACTATCTATATATTTATAATAGTACTATATTTATATATACTATACATATATATACATATTATTAGTACTAATTATATATGATAATACAATATACAATATATAATATAATAATCCATAATATATAGAAAATTATATAATATGAGATTTACTGGCTTCGGCTATATATACTCCTAGTATTATATATTATATATATATATATATATATATATTATACTATAAATATCATACATACTCGATATATATATATATATATATAATATATATGACTTACCTAATTGCTGAACAAAGTAGTATGTCAGGTCTAACTAATCATATTAGATATATATATTATACACTTTATATATATAACATACGCTACTAAATTTTTCTTTTCAAATATAATATACAAGTACTACTTTATTTCTATTTAAAATACATATGTACTGTTTTTAGTAGTATATATGTATATGTATATGATTTATATGTAAGTATATGAATACTGTATATATATATATATAATATACTATCCTATACTATACACGCATTTCTACTATTATTATATATATAATATACATCTATATTAGTATAGTATTACTCACTACGTTATATATATGACGCATAGTAAATATACCTCTACATTTAACCCATATCATCTATATCATATGTATAAGTAATTCCGTTATGTACTAGTATCACCTAACGTATATATCCTGACCAACATATAATATGTAAAGTTATATAAATATATCTATACGCTCATGATATACAGCACTTCATGAATATATATATATCTATAAACGTGGGTTTTTAGTTTCGTTTTACAACAAAATAAAATAACAAATTCGGTATCTTCATTAAACAGACAACCGCTCAATAAATAATAATCACATAATACACAATCGACAGAAGTTGATACTTACAATCCGCAAATATAATATAATAATTCTCCAAATAATAATAATACATAAATAATCAATAAATAATAATACAGCATTTTTCGTCATAAATAATAATGAATCAAATAAATAATCAATTAATACAATGAGACTATAATAATAATAATGATTCAATAATTAAAATCTGTGTTCAAAATACAGTGATCTACACAGGCCAAATGCCAAATAAGTTGATTTCATTCCAACGTACCTACACCGCGTCATGAACCCCACCTACCCCCTACAGGAATGCCTCGCATTGATGCCTCAGCATTATGTCTCAGCATTGATGCCTTTAACTTCTGAAGTTTCATCGGATGACTCATCTGATGACGTCATCTTGATTACCATCTATATGTGATTCATCTTTGATAATTCACCTTTGAGGCTCATCTCTTCCACATTCATAGAACAGATAATATAATGTCTTCCCAAGTATCTAAGCTGCCCACCCCCAGGGCGCAGCCAACCCCTCCGCAAAGGATGGAGGCCCCCGCACTCCCACAGGTGCGACCCGCCGCGCCGAATCAAAAATATATATTACTATAGTCATTCATTTATTCGATGCGCCTCTGAAAAGCATGTTGTTATTCAAAAGCATTTTGCACTATCAAAAACTGTAAACTCATTTATCAAACCAATTTAATCATTCAACAATGGCCTAACCCAACCCCAAAACTATTAACCTAAACAATTATATAATTTATATAATACAATTATAATATTAAAACAAAAAAATTATTCCTCACCAGAAAGAAAATATCCTTTTCTCTAAGTGATAACGAACTTTTCTCTTTATTTCCATTCCTCTTGGTTTATTGCAAATGTTGTAGACGGCGAAAGATTATAATTTAAAAGATATTAAAAATAACAAACTTATCATTCATAAATCAGTAAAGCAGTTAAACAATAGAGGTTATTACCTAATAACCTAGGGATTTTAGTAGCATTTTTTTACTGCTTTACTTGCTTAACTTTTCTCTTTACTGCTTAACTCATTTTTTACTGCTTTTAACTTTATTTTGTTGAATTACTAATCTGCTGCTTCTCAATTTTATAAAAAAATGGTGTGTTGCGGAGAAGTGAGTCTTCTTTATAAAACCTTCGATGTAATTTACTTGATCCTCTATAAGTAGCTCTTTCCTGTCTTTTTTAAAGTACTGGTCTTTTAAATAAATGTCGTACAAATTGTCAATAGTATATTTTTTTCATATAGGTTACATTCTTTATAAGAGAGTTAGATGTTATTTAATACTATCAATTATAC
>JABUQX010035596.1:0-32500 GCA_015478945.1 Trachelipus rathkii | reverse complement strand
TATATAATATATATTTATATATCATATATATTATATAATATATATATATATATATATATATAAATATATATATATATAATAATAATATATATATAATATATAATATAATATATATATGATATATATACTATATTATATAAAGTTTTCATTTTTTTTTTTTTTAAATTTGAATTTATAAACTTTTTCTTACACAATAGTGTATACTAAAACAAATTTTAATAGATCCTTTTTATGTCAAATCATATGCCATAAATATAATTGTAATTATACTATGTGCATACTATCGATTTCGGCAAATAATTTTTGCCTTTCTTTTCCCTCCAAAACAAAAGTAATAAATAATGATTATGACAGAACGGACCCCTTAAATAAATTTATAGACCCTTGGCCCTAATAAATTTATAGACCCTTGGCCCTAATAAATTTATAGACCCTTGTGTCCTAATAAATTGCAGACCCTTGCCTAAAAATTTATAAACACCTTGCCTAATAAATTTATAGACATTTGACCCTAATAAAAATTTAAGACTCTTCCCTAATAAATGATTGAACCTTTTTTCCTAATAAATTTATAGACCTTCCCCTAATAAATTTATTAGACCCTTGGCCCTTAATTAAATTTATAGATCCCTTTTCCCCAAATAAATTTATAGACCTTGTCCCTAATAAAATTTATAACCCTTGGCCCCTTAATAGAATTATAGACCCTGACCCTAATAAATTATAGACCCTTATCCCTAATAAATTTATAGACCCTTGGCCCTAATAAATTTATAGACCCTTTTCCCTAATAAATTTATAGACCCTTGGCCCTAATAAATTTATAGACCCTTGGCCCTAATAAATTTATAGACCCTTTTCCCTAATAAATTTATAGACCCTTGGCCCTAATAAATTTATAGACCCTTGGCCCTAATAAATTTATAGACCCTTGGCCCTAATAAATTTATAGACCCTTTTCCCTAATAAATTTAGAACCCTCCCTAATAAATTTATAACCCTTAAAAAAAAAAAAAAAAAAAAAAAAACCCTAATTTAAATTATAGACCCTTGCCCTAATTAAAATTTAAGACACTTTGCTCTTAATTAAATTTATAGACCCATTGGCCATAATAAATTTTGATACACCCCTTTCCCTTAATAAATTATAGACCCTTGGACCTTAAATTAAAATTATACCTCATACACTATCTAATGTTCATTTACTTTGTAACTTTTACACGTGTTTCAATTTTGCAACATAAAAACATAATAATTTATATTTCTTTTATTCCTTTTATTTAATATTTCCCCTCATTCAGATATTTTACCAATAGTATATTTTCTTTCCTTCATATCAAAATGTCAACGGTATTCATTCTTATTTATTTCTAAATTGCGGGCAAAAAATATAATTTTTAATTAATCTGTCAAATAACTTCATCTAAACTCAAAAATTATAAATGGTAAATTTCTTAATCATATTATTCTTTGGAATTTCTTTCTTCTTGAAATACTGCAAATTATAGGGGTACACTATTTTACCTTCGGATTGTGTTTCAAGATGCTCTGTGAAACATAACTCTTGAACAACTTTCGAATCCTTAATAAAACGCACATAACCTAAAAGTTATGTCAGGTAGAGTAGACTCTTCTAACTGTAAATCCAATTGTTGAGTACTGAAAATGTTACATAAAACTTCTACGTTGTACACGTCTTCCCACGGATATATTATAGCTTATGTTCGCTACGATGTTTACAGACTGTGAAAATACCTTCAACACCATGCTGAAAAGCATTCTACAGTGTGTCAAACGTTTCAACGCAATATTGATCTTGTACACCTGTTACCAAACGTTCCATGAAGTTACATGGGGGTACGGGTTATTATATCATTACAATAATTGCCAAGTATCATGTATTCTTCCACGTGTAGTTGTTTGAGTTATACTCCTTTATCTTCCATTTCTCGACCAATGTGCACTGTAGCGAATATTTTCACACCCTGTTTTTTCATAACGTCACAGAGTTTGTCGGTTTGTTAGTATCCACCCTAGTAACCAATATATTTTGTAATTTGTTTTGGATAAAACAATTGTAACTATGGCTATGTCTAATGATGAGTTTATGGAGTGGTGTAAATCAGGAGGTTTAGGTGTGAAGGAAATCGCTGCTTTAGCAAAAGCTTTGGAGGAAAAGAAGCTTGCTGCTGTTTTGGAGGAAAAGAAATAGCTGCTGCTTAGAAGAGAAAAGTTTAGCGTTGAGCTGAAAAGAGAATAGCTAAGGTTGAATGCTGAAGCGCACAAGAGTTCAAGTTGGAGGCGGAAAAGATTGGATAGCTTTTCAGATGAAAACTTGATGCTGAAGAAAAACAGCGTCAACTGACGCATGTAATTTAGGCATCTACAGAGTGCTGCAGGAGCAGCCTAGTCTACCTTTGTCTTTTTAAGTGCTGGGTTATAAGTATTCCTGAGAATTAAAGCTTATTAGCTTTGCGCACGAAAAGAAAAAACGATGTTATTGTAAGGAATATCTGTTAGTGTTATGAGATGCGAACGATGGGCGAACGAGAATATCCCCGTGAGTAAGCCGAGGCTTGGTTTTTAAAGGGAAGTTTCCTAGAAAGCAACAGCTGTTCAGTGTGTACAATAACGATGACTGTTGAAGAGTTGAAAGAACTATGAAGGTCTGAAGAGAGCTTTATTGGAGAGGTACGGACTCACGGAAAGTGGGTACTGTACGAAGTATAAAACTATAACTCCTACGGAAGATGATAATTCTAGGGTTTATTTACAGAGGATTATTGAATGCTCTTAAAAGGTGGTTAACAGCAGCAGATGTAACAATGACACCTGACGATCTTATTGAATTTTTTTCGGTGGATAAGTATTTGAATACTGTTCCAAAAGAACTCGCAACCTACTTAAGGGAGACGAAGAAGAAAGCACCAGAATGAGATAATAACTTGCTCTGAGATATCATGGCAGCGATCGTTTGAGGTTCAAACAGCAATAGCTCACACGCGAAATCAGCATCACGTTAGATAAAAGCCACATATACAATAAATAATTTTGATCAAAAGGCAATGGTTACTCTACGAATGGTAATCATAAAAGTAGCAACCAACATGTGCATCTAGAGCAACCAACAATGAAGCAGGATCGGAAGTGGGAGCGGCGACAGACAAAACTATCGTCGCAGTAGCAGTGAGCCGAGAGAGGTGATCACGTGCTTTAAGTGTCAAAGGAGAGGGCATCTCGCAAGAGATTGTCGAGCCCCTCCTTATTTCAACAACAGTAGTAGAGGGCAAAATAATTCAGGAAGACAGAAGGAAGAAACCAAGAGCACGGGGCGTCGGAGTCTCTGCTAGCGGCAATGAAGTCCTGGAAGTGGGTCAGACGTGGAAGAGCCGAAGCTCCTGAATGAGATAGAGAAGGTGAAAAATGGCGAAACGTCACACCTACCTGTAACGTATGGAACGGTGAATGGCTATAGTCAAAACCTCCGAGATACCGGTGTAAACATGGTGGTTGTGCGGAAAGTTTTTGTAATCGGAAAAGGTGTTATGTTGAGAACACATGACAATGACGATTTGTTGATGGTACGTGATTGAAGCTCCTCTCCGCAAGTATGATGTGGATACCCCTTATTACGTAGGGAGAACAACCGCGGCAGTGCTGCCGGAGGTGTAGTGTATGATTTGGTAATCGGGGATGTTAAAGGAGCATTGCCCTAAAGTCAGCCTCTCGCCTGGGAGTCGACCATGTGTCGAGGGCCTCGTAAAGTAGAGGTTCGGGGCATAACAATAGAAGTTGCTGGTCCCCAACTCGCTGAGAACCGGCTGAAGAAAGGCTTCACAAGAGAACCTAACCAAACTATAATCATAATTTTTGAATGGCGAGTTTTGGAGGTGAGTGAGTCTTACAGAGGGAAAACCGTCAGTGCCACAATCGTTTGACACTCAATAATTAAAGAATGTCGCGCCAACATGGAACGCCACTCATTTATCAAGTATGAATGACTGGGCCAATGTCTCACATGAATAATGAGGATATTTTACGGAGAAATGATGCAGTTGAAGTCCCTACTAATTATTAAATGATTGTTGAAAGGAAGACACAAGAATGATGGGATGCCCAGGTGACATTCCAATGGTCAGAAGAGCACAAAGATGGTCTGACGAAACAGACCGTTGCTGATGAAAATGATGAGATGGTGAGAGGTGATACAGTAGATCACACACAAAGTTCTGGAGAGAAGGGTGTTGTAGCTGGGGTGAAGGGAGATAACCATGGTGGATGAAAGTCAAGAACTGATTAACGATCGGGAGACTTTTTAAAAAGTAAACAGAAAGATGACGTCCTCTACAGAGGGTATGGAGGTCAGTGGAAAAAGGTGAAAACAAGTATAAAGTAAAGAATGGTGTGTTATTCAAAAGAGTGGTGGAAAACCAACAGGAAAGGTTTACTTTGGTTGTACCGAAAGAGTACAGAAGTAGAGTCATGAAGATGGCACACCATGAAGTCTTCGGTGGTCATCAGGGGGTAAAGAAGACTATGGGTAAAATTAACCAACAGTTCTTCTGGCCGAATATATATTTGGACGTAACTAAGCACTGTTACTCGTGCGATATTCAGTGAAGAAGATACCTCTATGCCCAATGCCCATCATTGAAGAGCCATTTGAAAGGGTGGTCATCGACCTGATCGGACCAATCTCACCACCATCTTCAGAAGGACACCAGCATGTCCTGACACTTGTGGATCGCCGCTACGCGCTATCTGAAGCTGGTAAACTCTAAAGAGCATTACTGCCCAGAAAGTGACGGAAAGTTTGGTGTCGATTTTTTCACGAGGTTGGGAGTGCCAAAGGAAATCCTCAGTGACAATGGTCGTCAATTTACATCTGATCTAATGAGGGATGTAACAAAAATGCTTAACATCAAGCAGAAATTTTCCAGCATTTACCATCCAATGAGTCAAGGCTCCAGAAAAGTTCACGGAATCTCTAAAAAGAATGCTCAAGAGAATAGTGCAAGTGAACAAGTGGAGGAAGTGGGCACAAGTTCATAGACACTATTATTTGCGTACAGGGAGGCTCACAGGATTCCACAGGATTTCTCCCCATTCGACGCTCCTGTATGGAAGGACCTGTGGAGGTCCGATGCCAAATTTTACTGAAATTTGGGCAGGGGATGATCAAGTCCTGAAGAGGCAAGGTCAAATATAAGGTACGTTTTACAGACTTGCAGGAAAGCTAAACGAACTCTAAGTTGGCTAGAGAGAATTTAGCGAAGGCCCAAATTTCTCAGAAAAGATACTATGACAAGGGTGCGAAGACCAGAAAATTGAAAGTAGGAGATCTAGCTCTTGTTCTCTTACCGACTTCAAGCAATCAAGTTGATCGAGATGGGCCGGCCATACACAGTGGGTGGATTATACGGTAAGGGACAATTACAAGAATCCAAGTGGGTGCTGTGATGCCTATCAACATAATCTGTGAAGAAAGTATATGTGAGAGAGGAGAGGAAGAGGAGGAAGCAAAGTTAGAGTCAACATCCGACGAATATAGGTGCTTCAGCAGTGAATCTTGACACTGGAGAATGAGAAAAACATTCACTCTAGTGGCAAATGGATACCACCATGGTGCAATAAAGGACGAGATTGTCTGACACTAAGATCAGCGCCAGACATAACCGCATGCTATGAGGAATAGAGCTAATCGGAGATCTTGAAGAAAGCATGAAGGGATTTTTTACAGATGTGGCCTGGCACCGCTAAGAGACCATTATCATGCGAAGGAACCTTCATTGATGACACACCCATCAGGCTGAGCCGTACAAAATTACCTTTTACGACGCGAACGGAGCTTAAAAAGGGAAACGGATAAGATGATAAGAATGGGCATCATTGTTCCCTCCACGTCGTCCATATTCAGCACCTGTTGTCGTTGTCCAGAAAAGGACGGGAGTAAAAAGGTGCTGTTCGATAACAGGGCCTTGAATAGGATTACGGTCTTCGATCCTGAGCCCATGACTACAACTCAAAATTTATTTACACAAGTTTGCAAGCTATTTGGTAGTTGCCTTGTAAAAATTTGTACAATTACTTTTTATTTCACAAATGATTTAGTTTTCGCTCTATTTAATTAAAATGCGCATAAAAAAAACATTGTACCCTATCTAAAAATAGGTGCTTTATTAAACCAGGGGTCAATAAAAAATTTAAGCTTCACTGGCGCCAGGAATACTGGATGAATCAAGATTGTCGACTTTGCTATATCGACGATATTTCGTCCCATTCCCAGGACCTGGCAGAGCATACGAACGATTGAGACTGTTCTTCACCTAGACTTCAAGAGGAGGGATTCACCATCAGGCCGACGAAGTGCGAGTTCGCCTCGTCGAGCGTTGAGTTTTTGGGTCATTTTATTGGCAATGGCATAAAGTATTACTGAAGGATAATGTGGTCAAATTAAGAAAATCAGAGCCATAGCTAAAGCAAAAAAGAAGCAAAGCAGATGTTGTAATTGCGCTAAAAGCATTATTCTAACAGGAACTGGATGAAAAATTTGCTACAGATTATGAGTGAATATTATTGGAGGAAAGCATTCTGATAAAAAGGTTCCGGCCACGAAGGTCAGGTGGGTAGAACAAACACCAAAACAGGCATTTGGAGAAATTGATAGAAGAAAATACAGCGTCGAAGGCCATTGCTGTCGATGACAGAGTTGGGAGCAGACGTTCACCGCTAGCAAGTGGAATGGCATCTGGTACTGTCATTAGGAATACGTCCTTCTAACAAGAAGTGAGAATTCTCTCACCCGATCGTTTTACTGGCAGTAAAAAAAGTTGTTCTTATACACACAGAGGTACTCTCAATTTGGGAAAAAGAAGCATTAGCGGTTCGTGATGGGCATTAGAAAATTCCGAGCATACCTCTACGGGAAGAGTTTTATCCTCCAGTCCTGACCATGTAACGCTGACGCTTGAATAGAAAGAGGTATGAGAAATAATAGACATAATGAGGTGGTCTCTATAACTGCAAAGATTTAGATTGTGTATATGTAAAATCCACATAGTGGGGGAGAGATAAATAGCTCATTGCCGACATACCTAAGCGGCAGATCGTATGCCGACGATACATTTGGTTCATTTTATCAGAAGTCTCTGCTGAAGAAGGAGCACTGAGTAAATGAGACCAATGTTTTGATTACATGTACATAAAGCAAATGTACCAATTTGCTTCAAAGGGTGGGCGCAAAGATGTAATGTTGTACATGTATATATAACATTACTCTCATTATGTATTTTAAAGTAATGCCAACATTGCCATTGCAATATCCTTTTCATTTTTTTTAATATATTTGATGTACAATTGCAGCGGCCAGTGAAAATATTGTAAATATGTTTATATTATATGAGTAAACGACAACCAATGAAAACTTGCTTTTCAGGCAGCTTACTTTTTGAAACCCAGTTTTGATTGGCCTGTCGTGTCGCAAAACCTGTGATATTAGATATAATAGACTGCGAGATTATTATTTATATTATTATTATTATTATTCATTTATTGTATTATTATTTTATTTTTAGAGCATCATTGTAAGGATACTACGCATTATTATATTATGATGTTAATTGTTTTATATATGAGCAATTGTAAATTTCGATGAATTAATAATCATAATTTTGTTTACTAATTAATGAATTGTATACATTTTTTAAGCATCTTTATATTTTGATTTTAAAGGAAAATTGTTTATTTCTTGAGTGAATTTTCGATTGTAGAAGAAATACCAATTTTCTTCTTTCTAATGTTTAGGTATATATTCTCTGTCGTTCAATGAATTATTTGTAACTATTATACTCAAGTTTTTAATTGTTGATTATTTTATAATAGTGATTGGATGAGCAAGGGTAGTCTAAATTACTGAGATTAAAATAAAGTAATAAAAATGTGAATAGTTTTGGATCGTTTTCGCTTTCATTGTTGTTATTAATTGAGATGCTTAAATGTGCTCGCTTTTGATGCCTTGAAGGATCTATTTGTTAGATGCCATATTGGAAAGCACCGTATAATATTGCTGATAAGCGAAGTGTATTATTTTTATATGTTTGTTGTACAGAGTAATTGTATTGTTTTAAATATAATATGGTGTTATAATTTTCAATGTGGAAATCATTGTTGGTTTTATTTCTCTTGTAATATAGCATGGCTGTTTTAAGCTGTTTTTTAATCCGTAATTGTGTTTATTTTGTGTAAATATAATATCTTGCATTGTTATCTATTCAAAAAAAAAGTCTGAAAATGCGATCCGGAAGGTGCATAGTGTCCATGTTGTCATTACTATTATATCTTTATCACTAGGGCAGCGTAAGGGTGCTTTATTATTGAACGTGTGAATTTTAATGAAAGTATGGTGATAGATTATATTGTGTTAAGCAAATATAACACGTTTAAGAATTAAAATTTTATTATTTTACACCATAATAATTGTTAAAAGTAATGTTTTATTTATTGTGAAATAAAAGATTCCGGTTTAAAATCCTACAATGTGGCACTCTCTTGTATACTAGAATAACTGTAAACGTCTCAGCTGTTCATGTAATGTTCGTCTACCGAAATGAGATCGATGTCTTTTTGTAATTGTTAGACTCATTATATTTATCAAGTAAATATTTTCGCTCACATAAGACCTGCTTATTCACACTTATCATGTAAATATTTTCGTTCACATATCTATTTTATTGAACATTAGCTCTATGTATTGACTTTATCAAGTAGATTATATATCATTCACATAAACCTATGTATTATACATTTATCAAGTAAATCTATATTCATTATATATATTCATATATATAATATATATATATATATATATTAGTATATATTTATGGGCAAAAATTGTATATAAATTTATTGATAAAGTTTTTTGTCTTAGATGATTTTATTTTTTTTTTTAAGAGGCATAATCTATATTTTATAATATATATTATTCACATAAGACCTTATGTATATAACATTTATCAAGTATATATATTATATTCATTCCAAAGACCAATGTATTGTACTATTTATCAATATTAATATATATATATATAGTATACTATTATATATATATAGTATATATATATGCTATTATATATATATATGGTAGTTAGTATTTAGGTTCTATATTTGCGGTGCGCACTGTTACCGGATATCTACAGACATCGCGCTACATGTATCATGAATTATAAACCTGTTGTATTATTTTGAAATATATATATATAATATTATATATATAATATAGTATATACTATATATATAATATAAGTATTATATATATATATATATATATATTATATAATTATACTATATATATATAAATATAATCGATATAAAGTACTGAAGGTTCTATATTTGCGGTGCGCATGTATACGGATATCCACAGACATCCGGCTACATGTTCATGGACTTATATAAACTGTTTGTAAGACCAGGTACATTTTCATTTATTTTTTTTAATTAATATATTTCTAAATATTCCAGTGGTTTCCTTGAGTATTTCAAAGTGTTTTATCACTTTCTCATTATTTACAATATTCAATTAGTTATTTGCTTTAATGTCTTAAGGAGCATTGGTTTCATGATCAAAAGGGTTGATCATAAAACGGGTTCATTCATTGATAAGCAAGTTATTGACTGAACTGTTCTTCAACATAATCGGTAAAGAATCGGCTCAAACCGTTGTTTCACTGAAGGGTTTTCAGGGAGATAAGTTGGTGAGTTTTTAAAGTAATAAAATTTTTCTCTTTCCAAAATGCCAGGGCCGGTGAAGCTCATTTAACAGTGGAGGCCTGGATACTGCTACAATACAGGTTTGAGGAATCATTGTAAGTGTTTGCTGATTGGATTGTCACGGGGGCCTGGCCAAAGAATTTGTTTATACGTTGGAAGAGTAAGTTATGACAAATAATTTGATATCTTTAACCAAATCGCAACTACAAGGAGTATTGGGTAGATGCGAGAAAGTTGAAGGGTACAACATCACACATGAGTATACAAGAATGAATTCAAAGATGAAATGCACTAAAGAAGATCGCCCGATGGTGATTGTGATTCTGATTTGGAAGTTTTGTAACAAAGCGTTTATGGAGGGTATATTCCGAGGGATTGGAGGAGAGCAGTAATAGTACCCTTATATAGGGGTAAGAGAGATAAGGTACTGTAGAAATTTTAGGGGATTGTTTTATTAAGTGTATAGGAAATATTATACTGGTATTTGGTCGAAAGAATGCGTTGGGTGGCTGATAGACTGATTGTGAAGAACAAGGTGGTTTAGAAGTGGTAGAGGATGTGGTGGATCAAATCTTTACAATTGAAAAAATGATTGAGAAATGAGGAAGAAGAAGAAATAAATTGTATTTAAGTTTTTGGATTTGCAAACATTCGTATTGATATGATTAATAGGGAAGCTCTATGGCAAATGGGTGTTAGAAATATGGTGTTGGTGGTAGGTTCTGATGGAATCAAAAAGTATGTAATGACGATAGTGAAAGCGTGTGTAAGAATAAATGGAGTTGAAAGTGATTTGGTGTATATATTAATAGGCGAGTGAGGAGGGATGTTGTTAAATTCCTTCTTGGTTATTAAATTTTGTATAATGGGATGGAGTGAAGAAATTAGAGGTGGGGGTGGCAGGAGATGGTGTTAGAATGATGGAGACTGCATGGAAGAGAATTGGAGGGTGTCCTACCTATTATAATGCGATTATTTTGGTTTGGTGTGGCGAATCTGAGAGAGTTTTAGAGAGTGGATTAGTAGAGGGATTTGGCAGGCAGTGTGTAAAGGAGAGAGTTTGAAGGTAACGTAGATAGGGTAAAGGTTATTGTTGTGAGTGAAGGACAGTCCTCGGTGGAGTTATTGTTTACTATTGACTGGTGGACACCCTGGAAAAGTGTCTGAGTTTAAATTATCTTGAGATATATACGTTTGAATGAATAAGGGAAACTGGATTGATGCAGAGTGGTGAGTGGAAAAGATTGTTAATGGCAGGAAGGTGCTGGTGCAATTAAAATCGTTGGTAGATGTTAAGGGACTCAAGTCTTGAGTGGTGCTAGGTATTTAAATGAGGGATATGTTTTTTTTTAATAATAATGATACGTTCAAAATTAATATACACAAACCAATAAATACCCATAAGACTACCGTATTACTTGTCATAGTCAAAAGCTAAAAGTAACGGAGAACGGGGCTACCGCGTTACTTTTCCTTCAAAAGAAACGGAATAACGATAAAGCAACTACTTTTTGCGAGTAACGGAGTAACGATAACGGAATACTTTTTTTAAGTAACGATGCCCACCTATATATTATATATATATATATAGTATATTCATGGTATAGTATAGTATAGTACTATATACTATATATAGAGATCATATGTGGGCTAGGCGTATTATCATTATCTATACATTATATAGTATATAATATATTATATATAATTATATTATATAATTATATTAATAGTATAATGAATATATCAGTGGGTGGCTCTGTGTAACCGTGAAAACATGGGGAAGGCCACTTCAATATTATATAGTTATATATATACTATGTATATATATATATAAATATATATACTAGTATATATATATACTAATATATATTTAACATATATATATATGTATTAATATATATAACGTGTATGTTATATTTTATATATAGGCTTATAGATAAGTATTTAACGATTATATATGATTATAGTTGATATAGCTTAAACGTCGAAAAGATTCTTTTCCTCTTATTTTGCTGTTCAAGCGCGGAAGGTATATCGCATAATAAATAAAGATTTTCGTAATTTATAATTCATACATGACATCTTCCTTATCTTGCCTGTAAATACCGATCTATTGTAGTAAAGAGACTTTATAATATATTTACATACAGCTTGTCAATTTCCATATCAATAATTCAAATTTCATAAAGCTAAATAAATCACATGAAAACCGGGACAAAACAAAATAAATATTTCAATCCTTGAACACACTCACTCTTCTCTCTCTCTCTCTCGCGTTTCGCTCCGAGGGAGAACCTCTCTTAGGTATCATCTCATCCTCTACTCTCATCTCAGTCTGCGGTCTCTTCTTTCTTCTCTCTCCCAATATACTTTATATATAATTTATATATTATATAATTATAAATAGTGTATAATATATATCAATATATATTATATATAATATAGTATATATATATATTATATTATATATATGTTATATATATATCTATAGCCTATTATTCTAATATATATATAGTATATCTTGGCTATATATGTAAATATTAAAACGAAGTTTTTTTTATTTAATTTGTTTAAAAAAAAATTAGTTTTCTTTATTTTTGTGGTTTTTAATTATTTTATTGAAAGGGCGAACTGTAGCTTATGAGTAGAGTTGCCAATTTGGGAGGAGTTTTATTTTATGACGTGTACGAGGAAGGCTTTGTGGAAAAATCCTCAAATAGATAACAAGGTACAGAATAAGGTCTTCTTTTACGTTGTGACCATGAACAACCAGTGTTTTGAAAAGCATTATATTATGCCTTTCTTGGAGGAAACAAGACGAAATTCCTCCAGTCCAATGATCGCTTATGAAAAATAATGTTTCGCAGGAGAATAAATGATCTTAATTGAGATATATTTTAGAACTTGTTACATTTTAAAACATTATTTTAACTAAAATATACGTAATTTGAAATTATTTTATTACATTAGTTTGCTTTTTATTTTTTTTTTAGAGGAGGCGCCGGCCTCTGTGCTTCCCCGTAAAACAAGGCCTGCATATATATATATATATCTATATATAATATTATATATATATATATATTATATATATATATATTATATATATATATAGTATATTATATTAATATATATATATATTTTATACCTATATATATATCTACGTATATATACACTATCTATATTATATATATATATATATAATATATATTATAGTAATATGAGTATTATATAATATATATATATATATATATATGAATATAGTATAATATAATTTTTATACTATATATTATATATATCACATATTATCTATATATATTATATATATATATTATATTCATATATAATATATATATAGATTATCTAGATTTATTAGATTATTATGATATAGTATTATATACTATCTACTATTGTATACCTATATGAGTTATGATTTATATATATAATTATAATATATATATAACTTGCAGCCACTCCATGCCAAGTTTACACGAGCCGCCACTGGTTACGACTGTTATTGAATCAGAAATGCCTTATTGGATTTTGCGCCTTTTGATTTCTGGACAATTAGACCCAATATTGGCAAAGTACAAAATTCACTAAGATAATATAAGTTAAAGCATATATGAGTTTTTATATCCTACATCTAAATACGGTACTAAAATAAAAATAAAATAGAAGAGATAAGTGAAAGTATATAATAGTTTTTATAATTTTCAACCATGAGGAAAAAAAGGTATCTTACTAAAAATGAGCATCTAGACACCATAACAGCTAAAACACTGAATTTTACAAACTTTAAACTAAATATTAAATGATGAATGGATAAAATAGTAGACATATATGTGGAAGTTTAATATGAGTTTTTATAAAAGTTAACAATAAGAAGTTATCACAACACATTTTAATTGCATAATTGGACACAAGCTGTAAAAGTTAAGCTTAAATTGACGTATGGTAAATCTTTGAATATGATTAAAATAAATAACTCAATTTGAGAATACGAGTTGAAAAGTGAACTATGATTTACGGTATATATTAAAATATCTAGCGGTTGGGAAGTGAAAATGGGCTGGGATATATCATAACAATTTTTAGTGGTTGGGTGGAGAATATTGCTTTGGATATTTCATAACAAAATGCCATTATAATTGAGTTTCGACATTGGTTTCGATTAAAAAAAAAAAAAAAAAAAAAAAATTTTGTCAATTTCAAGAATTTGGTTGTGACGAAGAAAATATAGAGGCTGTGGTTACTTAAAATGACTGAAATTATTAGTATTTGAGAAAAGGTTGATTTTTTCATTATTTAATTAAATATTGTGCGCACATTTGTGCCTTTTACTTAATAAAGGACATTGATATGCTTGAGGTATTTTAAAATATTGCAAGATATGGTTTTTAAATAAGTTCTTTGGTGAAATAGATGGACTGGAATTGTTTTCTCTGCAAAGGTTCCTTAAAGGGTAATGTTTCAGGTTTATAAATATTTTTCATGATGTTTAAGAGTAAATCTAGATCATGAAAGGAAAATAAAGATGGCATTTTGTTTGGGTTTGAGGAAATACTACCAGTAATCTGGGTAATCTGGTAGGCCCTATTTAATGTTTGAAATGACTTACCTCATGATGTAATAGTTAGTTTACTTTAAAATGAAGTTAGATAAATATATCAAAAATTTAGAGGTAATTGTGTACAGTAATGTAGCCATTTTGTTCTTATACTATAAATATTTTTTACTTAATTTTATATCTTAATTTTATATTGTTACAAATTAATAGAAAATTTAAATATTGTCCTGATTTATTTAAGTTGTTATCACTGTTTAAAAAGTAATTACTCGAATCAAAGTTTTAGTATAAATCCATTCTAAATTAAATAAGTAAAAATTACATTCTATCAATGGTGGTTAGTTATCTAGGTTTATGATAACCACCTTAAGACTATCTGAAATCTAGCCAACTTTTTACCGGGTGGAGTCAAGGTCTCTACAGGGCGGTGATCTTTGATGATGTTTTCTGTAGGGAGTGTGAATGGGGCACCTTAAGGGAATAGGTGGTGCATTATTTATCTATTATATATTTATATATATTATATATATATAATATATATTATATATATGTATATATTGATATATAGTATAATAGTTGAACGGTATAATATATGTAAAGGTGTGCCACAGGATTCCACATTTTTTCTGAAAAAATTTCCAAAAGTTTAAACACTTTATTGATATGTATATATAGGTCAATATAATATATATATATATTATATATATTTATACTATTATATATATATATATATAGGATATATATATAGATATAGTAGTTCTATTTTATATATATATATGTATAGATATAAATATATATAGTATATCAGTCGTTTTAATGATTTAAAACTTACGAATCCCTATGTAGCAGACTCTGGATTATCTCAATTAGTCGGTTTCTCTGGCTTGATGGATGGATGAAGGGGACTTTTGCTCCCCCTCTGTCCTCACTAACGCTATTTCAGCTCGAGAGCCCTCCTTACCTGGAAATATAGTGATTTTGGGGGGCGTCCAGCCGTGGGCAGAACAGAGGGGGGTACTCTCGTCTCCCGGGGATGGACATAACCACCTAGTGGCAATATGAGTCCCTGACACTGGCATATCTTACTGCTAACTCTACTTACGTAGGGGTGGTCATTAGTTTTAAATCTTAAAATGACATAAAAAATGCTAATATATATAAATTAATTATATATTAACTCTAGTATATATATGAATATTATAATATAGCCATATATATATATTATATTATATAATTATTGTATACTTATTTGTATGAGTATATTATATATAGTATAATCTTATATCAAAGTATCACATTTAGTACTTAGATTGGTGTTCAGAAAATATGTGGAAGTCCTGTATATACTTTTATTATATATAGTATATTATATATAGTAATTAGTATATAGGTATATATATACTATATATATATAATATAATATATTATATATATGAATTTATATATGATATATTATATATATTATATTAATTATATATATATATACTACTAGTGATGGTAAATGGCCACACGGGCACTTAGAATTGGGCAAATGCCCTGGGCATTTATTTGGGCATTTGTCCAATTTGGCTATTTTAGAGGGCTATTATAATACTGATTATTGATATTTATATATATATATCTATATTAGATATATTAAATATATATATATATATATTTTATATTATATATATATATATAATTATATATATATATATATATTATATTGGGGATGGGCCGGAATATCCGGCAACTATCCGGTATCCGGCCTATCCGGCCAAGTTTTTTGACTATCCGGTATCCGCGGCGGATATCAATTGTTATCCGGCCGGATAACCGGATAATTACTTCCCTAGTAAGTTCTTCCTCGTTTGGGGAAAAATATTCCAAATAATTTGAAAATTAATATAATATTATATACACTTATAAAAAATATATTATATATTGTATATATATATATAATATTAATATATATATTATTATATATTATATATATAATTAATAATTTTAAAATTTTACTTTATGGTTTTAGACTTTCGATGTTGGGTCCAATGTTATACTTTTTTATTGTCATTCTTTTATGTTGCTGTACAATACATAGCTGCGTCCTCCAGAAGTTCCGGAGTGTGAAGCCCGTGGTGAAAATCGACTCGAACGCTCTCGAATTGGAAAAAATTACATTACCATCAGAGAATACGGAAATTTTGAGTACTTAGAAATCGGCCGAAGCTGCGCCCGTGAGATCAGTTGACGATTGTAAACAAACTCTTATCTTATATGTATCTATATATCTTTTATGAAATGATAGCGATATTTTTAGTATCCTCAATATACAACAGTTAACTTAAAAATATTAAACTTTTGGGCAAGTCTTTTCTGAACAGTTTTTTGTAAACAAACTTTGTTTGTCTCAAGTATCCTTCCGCAGCCCGCCGGTTTATTAATTCCCCGAAATCGAGGATTTAAAAACGGTGCGCCTGACTGTGACTTTTTACCAGTTGACCGTAGACGTGCGCAACGGGCTCGTGGAAACTGGATTGCATTGTGCCCCTGTGTGCACCCCGGCTGCGTGGCATTCTGGATGAAAGCGTACTAGATTTATCTGAAATTTGGTTGGTGACACGTTTCATTAAATTATATAAAAATTTGGTAATATTATTTATAAAAACTCTCATTGTAAAATACTAAAAACTATATGGTAAAAATATATTTAATTATGGGATATTAAACTACCAAACACAGCATGTTAGATCGTTGGGTTTGTACGGCAACCGCCTGACATCAATTATATTTTCATCACGTTTAAGTATTGTAATTAGAACTGAATAGTATGTAACAATGAAGACTGTGTAATTTTAAAGCATTGTATTTAATTTACCTATGCTATACGCCACATTCTCAGAAAATTTAGTAATAGAAACATTTGGAATTCACTCTCAAAATGGTTACCCTTGTCTTCAGTTGAGTAAAATTAAAATCAGAGCATGTCAGGGCACAAACTTGATAAAATGCAATGTTGGAAATAAAATAAATATACGTCTGCTATTTAGAAAAAGTGGTGCTACGAATAAATGGTCAATATCGATTATAATTTATAAGTTACAAGTGCGAGAACTAAATATTATTACGATCTTGAAGAATTCGGTCGATTAAATAAAATAGAACGGAGCGTGGCGGAGTAGGGTGTATAATATTGATAATTTTACATCAGCAAATAAAAGAAACCTTTGTTGACAACGACCTTCTGCCAAAAAAAAAAAAAAAAAAAAAAAACAAAAAATTTTGGTCTTTGGTCCCAGAGGTACAAAGATGGCCACCGTGTGAAATTTGTGACATAAATTTTCCTTATCTTCCACTGAAACTCCACCATTTTTTTTGGTAGTACCTTATCATGCGCGAATGATATAGGCATTCCGGCTAACTGGCACTTCCACAAATTTTTCAAATTATCGCTATCTTGCAATTTCTCAATTTATTTTCGTATTTCCGCAATTGCGGAATTGCGGGCTATTCTGATATATAATTATATATATTTATATGTCTATATGAATATATTTTATAAACTTATATAAAATATTATATTCTATTACATTGATATGTATATATATAATAAATAAGGTAAAGCCTCCAGATTAGCTGTCCCCTGTTATCTAAAAAACTATGAATAAGCTACGTAAAAACTGGAAATACATTTTTGAAATCACGCGCATTGTTATGGATGAATGAGAAGAATAAAATAAACGTGGGATATTAAACAGTTTTTCCCCTAAAGTATTTGAAACGAATAACAAGAAACGTTTATTTTTATTGGGTATGATGGTTTCAATTCTTTTTTGTACTTACGATTATAACTTATTTTTTGGAGTTATTTAATTAAAATTAATAATTATTATATTTTTTTTGGTTCTTGCATTTACAACAATAACCTAAATTAAAAAAGGTATTGAGTTTTTATGTATATCTAGTGTCTTTTTTTAAAGATACAGGGGCCCTAATCGGGAGACTATATAAATATATTTATATTATTATATATATGATATATCTTATATATATATATATATTATAGTATATATATATATATATATATATATGTATATAGTTTATATGTATTTATATATATCTATATATATATATATATATTATAAATATATTTTATATTAATTAATATTCCTTATATATTATTATGTAAAATATATATATATATATATAACCCGGTATACAGGCGAGGCGTCGGGGGCGGGGTGAAAGCGGGGCACTTTAGGTATCTTCTCTCCCACTTTCCCCTAAATACACTTTTTGGATTTTTTTTCTGAAATTCAAGGTAGTAGGTTATAAGCACACAAAATAATAATATGTAATTCAATAATCATAGTTTTATTGAAGTTTAAATATAAAGCTCATTTAGACTCACCTTGAAAGGGGTAATCGACCACCATTAGAGGAGTGAATTGGGCCATCTTTTTAAATACGTCACTCAAGTATAAATTCCATTTTACATTTTAAATATTATACTTGCTGGTTCACATTAATAATTATTTTGAAATGGAGTAAATAGTAATTAAAATTTCAAATAATTTTATAATAAATAGGAATTAAATGGGTGGCCCAATTCACCCCATTCGTGGGACAAATTTCGACACTATGAAGCAATTTATATTCTTCATATAAATTTCATTTTTTATTTTAATTTTTACTTTATAATAAGTAACTGTTTTTTTCTATATTTTTGAATATCTTTTGATCTACGAACTGAAATTTAATGTCAGCTCCATGTAATTATAATTACATTTCGTCGCGCCCAATCAGCGGTTTGTGGAGTTTTGGAGTCGCGGAGTCGGGGAGTCGGTAGTTTTGAAGAGGGTGGAGTTGGAGTCGGAGTCGGTACTTTTTTGAAAAGGGTGGAGTCGGTAGTCACGGAGTCGGCAGTCGGTAAATTTTCAAGAGGGGTGGAGTCGGGGTCGGAGATGGATCGGTTTGAATTTTCAAGAGGTCGGAGTCGGAGTAACTTTCAAGATAGTGAGTTGGAGTCAGAAAATTATGAGCTGACAAAGTTATGAATTGTGACTCTGTGAGTGACTTCTTAATTCGCTTCAAACCAAGTTTTCACTCCACTTGCGACTTCAACATCAACAAAATGCAATTCGCAACTTCGAATTTTTTCTCCTGCAACCTAAAGATACCCAGGGTATAGCCGCACCGATGGCAAAAGGATCGGGGTCTTCGGCCTTCGGGAAACTACGGCGGGGTAGGACTATTCCCTCGGGGAGGGTTCCGGAACCCGCCGCTTTTGGTTGGGGTCCGCGGCGGGTTTCCTCCGCCCCTCCCTACGGGGTATGGAAAACGTCCCCCCTCTGTCCCCGTCGGCTCGAGCCCCCTAGTGTGCCGTATAAACAAGAATTTAATAGAAAGTCTATTTATTTTACCGCGAGAAACCCAAATAAAAGTCTGTAATAGGCCTTCTAATCATGATTACTCGATACTATTAACAATATTTTTTATTTTTTTAATTTTTTTTCATTTTATTATGTTTGAAATTTTACGAGGATTCCAGAAAAGTATTCCTTTTCGCTGTAATCTTCTGTAACTTTAATACAGAAGATATAATTTTTTTATTTTTTTTTACAATTTCTAGATGGCAGTTTGAGACTTTGGGACTCAGCTATTCCAGCCGATGGTATGTGTGCCGTTTTAACTGTAGCAATTAATAGTTTTTAAGATATCATGACGGCTAATCTAACTATGGGATACTATATTATATACTATAGTATATAATCATTATATATATATATATAGGTTATTAAGGTATATATATATATATATATATAATATCGATATATATATAATATTATATATTTCGTGTATGTGGACTAGATTGTTGCATAGGGCCTATATATATATTGATATATATATATATACTGATATGTCTATTACCTACGTATATAGTATAGGTAGGTTGGTATATATATTAGTTGTATATTATATAGTTACGTTTGACTTGCGGTGAAGCTTAAAGTGGTTAGGTCCCACTTTGTAGTTTGCGTTAGATGTAGTTAATATTTAAGGTCTTCGAGCGAGCTGTTGCTTGAGTATTAGTCCGTGCTTCGCGATGGGTCGATGTTCATTATTTGTAAGTGAATGCGAGGTGTTATGGTTATTAATAGGTTTAATATGTGTATATCAAGTGTATGGACGTGAGCTTCGGATTTGTTTGTTAGCGCTGGGCGTGCGACTTTCTGTAGAATAGTATTACTATATTCATCGTGGCGTGAGTCTATCATATATATATTATGAAACGTAATACATATTTGTGCTATGTTCAGCTCGGTATAGAAAGGATTACTCGGGAGTAGGCTCGTCTGTTCGCTTGTATGTGCTATTTTAAGAAGGCATGCTTACTCTAAGTTCTACTTATATAGGATTCGTATACATCTTAGTGTTGATTCGTGAGTATAGTAATATATTAATTTATAGTGATACTATATACAATATTATACTATTATTATACTGTATTGTAGTAAATATTAACAGCCGCGTATAGTGTACTATGGTAGTTATTATGTTAGTTAGATCGTTAAATGGCTGTGGAGGAGACTTAATTAGTTTATTATTACATAGATAATTGTACATATAGATGGACCGACATTGTGGTGAGAGGATCGGTGTATAATGGATTGGTTAGTGCAAGTTACGCACATTGTCTGCAGAGGTTTGTTAGTAAAGGTATCAGGTGTAGGGTGGTCGTATAGAGATAATTGTAATGTCTTATACTAATAGTTATATATAGTTAGTTATATATTCATATATAGATTATAGTTTTTAAGTATAGATGTTAAGTACGTGGCAAGCTGAGTCGTGATTATTCTATGATCAGGTGTCATCAGGGGTATATAGGTCATCGCGATATGTAGGTGAGATCTCTCAATGTGTATATATATTAAATTATGCGTTATGTATCGTTATATAGCTATGATTTAATATATAAGTAGTCAGATCAGTGATTGAGGTTGTGATTCTGTAGTAGATGGATATAGTATGAGTTATACTGGCGTCGTATAGGTGCACTAGTATTATGATGTACGTTTAGGGTCCTATCATAATATATATTTTATATTTATTGGGTGAAGTTTTTTGCAGGATATACTATATATATCGTTATAATATGCGCTATTTGTAGTTGTCGATATATTATATTCGCTAGTATTTGTATACTAATATATATTAATTGTATATGATAGTATGTTATCATGGTCTTTTAATGTGTGTCGTCATCCATATGGCATTCTGATTTGCACTGGATTTTTCGTAAACATTCGAAAATAAAAAGATCAATTTGCAAACTGATATGAGTCAGAATAAAGGCTATGATATTTGGTAACCTCGTAGATGGATAGACGTAACTCAGCTTCGGACGGCGCGACTCCTTTAAAACATACTGTCTAAAAAAGAAGCGTAGTGTTACAATCTATGCATCATAAGGAGACTTCGGTTATGTTAACGCAACTTAAATAGACCTTACGCTCGTTAGAATCGTAACTCATATATCTACTAACACGTAGCCATAACTTATGTATCATTAGATGATCAGTGATCTTATTTGTCACTCTTCGATCCCATCGTTTTCAATATAAGCAACAAACATGCTATATTAAAGTTATATAAATATATCACGCGGAAAAAATGCACCGCCGTTCTGATCATTTGTTCGATACACGTAACATGAAAGATTGACATTCAGTTTGGTCATGCGACAATGCTGTACAAATAATCGACATTGAGCCTTATATTATATACTATATCTATAATTAAATTAATATATATATATTATATAAGTATATATATATTTCATATATATATTATATATATATATCTTTATATATATATAATATATATATAGACAAAGTTTACTTATAAATGTTTCTAAAACATTTTTAAAAATTGTTCTGTGTGTCGAGATATTACGTTACTAATATATATATATATATTATATAATATATATATATATATATATAGTATATTATATATATATATCTATAGTTATATATATCTATCTTATTATATTATATATATAGTATTTATATATATATATTATATAATATATATATATATTTATATATGTTATATATCATAGTATATATATATATATATATATTTATATATATAGTATTATATATATATAATATATATATATTATTATATATAATATTACATATAAATATATACAATATACTGGTATATATATATATATATATATATATATATATATTTATATATATAGTATATATATATATAATATATATATGTAGAGAGTATCTCATAATATTTATGATATATAATATATTTATGTATATAATTATTATAGACTAAGCGGGTATGGTATATTCTATATCTTGCGTGTGTATCTATCATTAATTATATAATATTGGTTTATAACTAATGTATCTGAAATTTTGGTGTTAAATAGAGGAGGAAGAGTAGATGTGAGAGATGAGAAGATGAGATGAGCGAAGAGGAGATTTAGAGAGTGACAGTTAAGACCAGTAAATCTTGTTGTCCTTCTGGCGGAATTTTTTTCCAAAATGGCAAATTACTTTCTATTTTTCATTTCTTTATAATGCAAATATCTTTCCGTTTAACATTTATTTTAAGTATTTATCATAAAATGAAACATAAAATAACATAAATAAAGTAAGTTTTATTTTTCCAAGAGACTACGATATTGTTAAAGCCCAGTTTTTTCTCTGCTTTTTGTTAGTAGTTTATCGTGGTAGACTTAATGCATAACAGCGGAAGAGGCACTGTCTATTATTACCGAAGAACGATAAAGAATATGAGCCATACTTATTACTAAAATTGAATTTAAATCAATGGTACCCTTTTCTAAAGAAAGAACGCCTGTTTTGAGACGACAAGATTATTGAGCTGGCTCAGTTGTTATGCAAGCAGATTCTATCTATTATCTATATTCTATCTATCGTATTCCTGTACGTCAGTGTTGGCATCTATCTTCTATTAATTTACTATCTAGGCTGAAATGATGAGATCTAAGTAATTGATCATTTATCTCGAGTAGTTGATACAGTCTAATGCTTTTCGTGTATTGAAGAAAGAACTCTAAGTACGTGAGAATTCTTTCTCATTATGCTTCTATATGTCATTTGAGGAGCATCTGTTTATAAGAGGTTTGTATGTAAAATGTTTATGAATACGATATGTTCATTGTGATTTGCCATTATTCGCTGTATTATATACCCGCTAAAGATTATCAGGAAGTTCGAGATACACGTATCTCGCAGTGCCGCCGTTGTTCTGTTTTGTCATAAACTTACCACGTGCGTGTTACATCGTGACTGTACGTGGTGTGTGTGTGATGATATTCGTGGTGCAGACGTATTATTTTCGGGTTGTTTTGGACGCTAGAATTTGTTTTTGCTATTGTAGGAGATTCGACAAAATAAAATTTAATTGTGTACTATCAGTCGTAATGAGTGGAACATTGGACATGGAAGGATTACCGACAGAAGAAGGCATTAAATTGAGTAGTTAATAAGGCTGTGTTAAGACATTAAGTTCGTTTTGTTTTACAGCAGTGAGTTCTGGAGTCTATGAAAGTTATTATCCCACCTATGAGTGCAGTTTGTATTATAGAGTGCTCTGGAGGTGATTATGGTGTGATGAGGTATATTCCACATTATGTATAGTGTAGGATATGTTCTTCTTTAATGCGTTCTAGTGAATGACCTTGAGATGTGTGTGCTGTAGGTGTGTGCGATGTATGGGAGTTGATTAGTTACATTTAGCTGATTTGATTTTGTGTGCGGTAGGAGTACTGGCAGTGATGTATCCGGTGTGTAAATTGAATCGGAGTCCGAAGGATGCGCAAATTGTTTTGTCTCGCCTAATCTGGTATGGTATTTTGTCATCTAATGTTATTTCAGATTCTGATAGCTTATGTTAGTATATCGATTACATGCTGATTCTTTATATATAGCATTGTTTATATTTCAGCTATAGTTTAGGTAAGTGTTAAGTAGTTCGCCATCGGATAGACTTGAGCCATCAACTCTCTTATACTTTATATTTATATGTATTTTGTGATAATATCATGGATAGATTGAGTGATCCGGTGTTGTCGCTGATCTTCTGAGTGTTTTTGTGTGCTCGGATTTAATAGTCGAGTAGCCTTTTTCGGTTTAGTGTTTTAATAATTGATGGTCTAGAAGTTGTGTCAGTTATTATTGTTGTGTAATTTACTGATAAATCTAAGAACATGTGGTGCAAATGAGCATGTTGAATATTCAAGATGAAATGGTTTCTTTCTTTAGTTGTTAGTTAAGATCATACTCGCCACACGATGACCTCGTTTTGAAAGGGAAGTGAACTGAAATTTCTTTTCCCTGTACCGAAATAAAGCTTCTAAACATACAAAATGGTTTTTATCTGCTTGGAAGAATATTGGAACGAATTGCGTCAAAATATTCTGACGTGACAGACGACAAATTCGTAATATTTTAGTGTCATAGAGCAGTGATGATTATTAGTTGCCTTGCATTCGTTTTATCTGTGATTTGTCATTTTCTTGCTGTATTATTTCTATGTTCGAGATCTGGTCGTGGTGTCGCATGGTTTGAATGCCCTATTTTCTCGGACTGCGGTCTAGAATGTGGGATACAAAAACCAAGCTTAGGACCATGTTTGGTTTGTGCTGAATTGAATAATGGAATGGTTCTCGATTTTGACATGCAGTGAGAGAGACAGGCAGCCTTGTATCGGATGAACACGGTAGGATGATGGGAAAGACATGCGAGTAACGTCGTTGTAGAACATATGTGAATTATTGTATGCTTCTATAAGATCACTCTATATCTAAAAAGTACAACCGTTATAATTCCTATTGATGTGACTATCGATGTAAAATTTTAAGAAGAGACCGTGTCCTGTTGGCTTCTTTTTCAAGTTAGCATCAATCAATTCATTGATGTCGCTTTAGGAAAGAGTTATTACTGATGACACTCCAATAGACATAATGGACGAAGTAGCTGCGCAGTGGCGACTGGCTTAATGAGCCGACACTTAGGTCAATCTCCGGAACGTCTTCTCAGATATATGAGGACGTGGTTCAGGGAGGTATGTTCTGTCACAGTGTGTGGATGGAACGTTCTTAATAACATTCTGGTTAAGTAGACATGAGAATAAGAGAATAGGGAAGATTAATGAATCTAACTGGAATTGGGCAGGGTAACTAAGGCAATTAATTAGATGAGGATTTGTTGATATGGAATCGGCGTGAGAGTTACGTAAACGTAACTTATAGTATTAGTAACGTTTAAATCATTAATTGGCTCACGACCGCGCGAACCTCTCACTCACCACGCTCTACAACGCAACCGCCATATGGAGTATTAATATATAGTATATATAGGTAACCATGTATATATATATAAGGTATATATTTATATTGTAATGATAGGTTACGTTGGTATAATTGCATGTTCCTAATTGTCGACTCTATATACGTGAAATGTCCTTTACAAAGGAAACAGTAGATAGGGTTATAAAGAAAGTAAATAAGGTGCATTGTAGACGTCGCCGGTCATAGTGGAAGTCGTATGGGTAGAGTTCTAGATGTATAATTATATATTTGATTGGTCTTATTAATTATATATATTAGTATACTTTTATGATAAAATAAAACATATAGAAATGTCAACAATATTCTTATAAGCCCTATGTCGATTAAGTCTTGAACATAATAAGATGAAAATAATTCATTTTGAGTACAACCGAGCGTATTTGAAACATTTGGAACTTTGGAGATTCTTGTAGACTTTGGTATCATGGCAGAAATGGCTTAACATAACTTTTTCTTAATAGACAAAATTCTTTACTACAGCCCCAATTCCAACTTAAAGTGTTTTAATACACTTAAAATGTTATGCGTAATATTTATGCTAAACTTCAATGCTGTGCCGCAAATGTTTATAACAAGTTTCAATGCACCCTGTGGCAATTGATAAAATTTTACCTATGGCCACTCTTGTCTCTCTTCTCTCTCTTGCTCTCTCAGTCCTTCTGCTCTTCTCTATATATATATATAATATATATAAGGAGTAGTATGATTCATAATATATATATATAGTAATAATAATATATATATATAAGCTATTAATTAATATAGTTATAGTATAGTATATTATAGTATATTATTATGTGCATATGTATAAGATATTATATACAGTAATATATATATTTATATATATATATATATATATATATTATATTATCATTGTAGTATAACTAGCGCTTATGTTTACTATATATTTATGGTGGTATATATTATATATTAATACAGTGGCGTATCCCAGGGGGGGGCCCGGGGGCCAAGGCCCCCAAATTTTTTAGACCTAAGCTATTTTTGAGTATCAATCCGAGTTATATAGTGACGAGCGAAGTGCCGATTGTTTAGTGTATTAGTATAGCTATCTTGTGACATAGTATATTAAGTTGAATTATAATATCTATTGTGAGAGATTTCGACATAGGGTAATAGTTGATACTTTGTTGTTTGTAGGTACATAGAGTTATAGTTATAGCATAGTATTAGTAGGTTCATTATTATATGTTGTCTTATATATTTATGAGTGAAGCTGTGGCTGTATAGCGTATTATCTGATAGTATTATCATAGTGGTCAGATATATTGCGTGTTTTCGAATATGAGTAGTTAATATGTTGTAATGTATGCTTAAATATATGATATGTGAGAAGTAACTTCATGTAATAGTTAAGTATATGTATTTAGCTGGAGTATGTGTCAGTGTGTGTATGGGCGATTGGTAACTATGAGATCGCTATTGATGGTATATTCGTGATATATGATATAGTACGCGTATAATATATATTATTAAGTATAAGTACGTTGAGGTATGGTAGTGCTCAATATATATTATAATATAGTAGATCAAGTAATGATAGCCAATTTTTGAATTATATATAGTTGTAAAATACTATTAAAAGACTTATGTATGTTAGTAGAGTATAATATTATAGATTTATTTTTATTATGTTAATATATCAGATAGATAAGAGAGGAGTGAGGCAACTATCTACCAGACTACTAACAAAGTATTATATATATACTTAATATATAAATATTATATATGGATAGTTGCTCAGTTCATAACTAATAATATGCTATATTATATATATATCAGTTATAGACATGGCAGGTGATAGGTATATATATATCTGATAATGCTATATTAGGACGTGTTCGTTTATGATATGCTGAAGAGAAGACTTATTTTGTTTGATCTGTCCCCCCCTTACGCGCTTAGTGTAAATAGATCCTGGAGTCATCGCACTATAGCCCTGATTATATATTTAATGTAGTGGTATATTTATATAATACCTGTAGATAGTATACTAGCTAGTATTAAGTTATTAGTATAGAGATATATAGCGCTTGTTATGTTTAGCTTGACAATATTGCGCGTTCTACGGCGAGGTGAGAGGAAGCTCTCCCCCAAGTGAATTCCTGATTTCGGAGGGAGTTACATGCACGTGCAAACATCTAAGGATGTAGCACGATGATAAACACCATTGACACTGCGCAGGGCTTTATAAGTGAGGGATGGCACAGTTAAAGATTGAAGGTGGATGACGAATACACGAAGATGAAGAGATTCCACAGATGACAGAGGTTGGCGAGGGGAATAAAGGAAGGCACGTAAATCGAGAAAGGTTATGATGTGAGTTACTAATATCACCAAAACTGCATGCGCAGACACTCAGTGCACGCCTTTAGGGTATATGCTGTGTGTGAGCTTATTAGCTAGGGCGTCGTGTAAAGAGTAGGTGGTCTACGCTGAGTGGAAGAGGTTTTGTCTCTATCGAGCATGCCTATGTAGCTATCGGATGGCGACGAGTAACCTATAGAAAAAGATAAAGGGCACCTAGGACCCTCTGGTGTGGTTCGGTAAAAGATGAGGAAACGAGGGTCAAGTGAACAGTATAAGGACAGTTTGTAGTAAGTTGGGTGTTCGGAGAGGTAGCTCGTGGCTCTTTATATGTGCCTTTGACGTCTCATCTACGGACCTGATCAGCCGGTGAAAAGAGCCCCCAGATCTGTTGTATAAGCGTATTGTTGTGGTGTCGATAACAAGAGGGTAGCGGATGAGACTTTACTTGGTATAGCTCTGGTGCACGTCTAACGAATGAGGGATAGTATAATAGGAGCTGTGATGTCTCGCAGTATCCTAAGACAGAAACTTCAGCGCCAGTTTCGCTTTGAGGTCCCGTTCCATAGCAACCGTTAGTATGTGAGGTTTCCAGGACATTGTCTTTTTTTGTGTAAGGTGCTACGATGAGTGGGTGGGTTGTATTATTTGGTGTTGTGCTAACTCAGGAAGAGACGAGAGGACAGCGTCGATAAGCATATTGTGAGGTTATGTAAGGGTGTGGTTTAGCGTAGAGGCGGCTTTGTATGCAAGTTGGCTGTGTTAGAAGAATTGCAATTGTCACAAGTGTTTAGAGTTATAGTCGACCCACCCGTGAAACTGATCTGATCCAGTCAGGAGAATAGATTCGGAATGAGGACACGGTGAGTGGGCAGTATTTCTGAAGTGACTAGATTTAGAGCAGAGGTGGGAGCGACGGAATGAATTATAGTTGAAGAAGTGTGTAATAGGTGGTATAAGATAGAGGTCGTCTGCGGTCAATATGAGCTATGTGGAATAGACAAATTAGTGGTGGATGGGCGTGAAAAGATCATTAATGAAAGTGGCTGGATCATAGTGAGGAGACAGAGACATGAACCTGGTGAACAGCCATACGTGGTTTGCAAGGATAAGATAGAAAAGAAGATGGTCCAGGTGTGGCAGTACAAAGACAGAGTCGATCTATGATTATTCCTCATTGTGAGATAAGAAAAGCGGTATTTAGAATGTATAGTATCGCAAAGAGAGGAGTGAAACACGCGCAAAGGAGGGGAGTTGGAGATGCAAAGGCTGCAGCGTGCATAGCGGGGATCTCCGGGCTTAAATCGCTTTGGGTAATATTTTAGTCAAGTCGGCCAACGCGCAGCAAGTCCTTCCCGTAGTTCTAAGGGCAGAAAACATAATTCTGTTAAATGAAAAGTATATCGCCATGTAGAACTCGAACGCGAAAGCCGTAGCTGAGGCGATCCTCAGAAGAAGGGAAATTGAAGTATCCGAGTCAGTCTAGAATGAAAGTATCAGCTAAGGGTTTTCAAAGATACTTCAGATGAGGTAGAAGTTAGAGCTGATAGGTGCGAAGTATAGATTAACGTATAGCATGAGCCGCTTGTCTTTTTTTCGTCGAAATGTGAGGTTTTCGCATATGAGCTGGATTCCATGCTGAGGGTATTAAGTTGCCTCAGTATTGAGGCATAGATGAATGTAGATTTGAACGAGGCGGGCGGGGGTAGCTTGGAAGCAGCTACACGCTTCCTCAAGAACTCGGGGAGGCAATGTGCAGTCCCGGTGCACTCGCCTTCTTACGTTCATCGTTGTAAAGCCCATGCACTTGCCGATCAAATGTAATGATACACAGCAAGGCATAGGACTACCTGAAGAGGAGAAGAGGGAGGAAGAGGAATGCCAGAATCGTCCAGAGGTGTGAGTTAGAGGATAATAGGAGGCAGACAAACAGTCCACAACAAACAAAAGAAACACGACAGAACAGAACAGACAAAACCACAAAGGAGAAACGAGGATAAAGTTATACGTAACTAAAACGTAAATTTAAAACCTGGAATCTTTGTAAAAATGCAGCTAAATTGTACATATATTTCATAATTATAAAATATGATTATGTCAAAGGTTATAACCCTAACTCGCGCACCGTCATACGGAATGGTCGATAGTGTGTCCAGAAATGCATACGTACAAAAAGAAAAAAAAATACTTTTGATCAACTAAAAAAGTTTGGAAACTAAAGACTGTATAAATTATAATACGTATTCAAATAAGTAAACGTGCCATAATTAGCAAGTTTATAAACGAAGTCGAGGAAAAAGAGTAAGAAAATAAAAACAATCACCTAGTATCTTAGCTAACTACAGTATTGCTTTCAAACTGCTATCCATAATCAACTAACTATAGGAGAATCTAACATAATTAAAAAACAGCTTACAAATTCAAATTAAAAACCAATAGACTTTCTTGAATAAAGGTTATCATAGATTCTTAATTAAACATAATAGTTACACTTAAGACTGGGCATCACTTAACTATAACAAAAACCTGCACTTAATTAGTATAAAAACCTCAACAACAAACTAATCAACTCACCATATGGAATCGATCAAAAAGGAGATTCCTAATCACTCAAATTGACACTCATAACCTATATATATAAATTAGGGTATACATATATATATATATTATTATTAATATACTTAGCTAAGTAGAATTAGTATAATTATATATTTATCATATAATTAATAAATATATTATATAGTATATAATATATATATATATAATTAATATATAGTATAATATATTTTATAGTATATATGTTATATATTTATATATCTGAATAATATATAGTTATATATATATATATATAAATATTTAGTAATGTATAAGGGTCAATCAATCAATCAATCAATCATAATCATCAATCTATCTATCTATTTATCTATATATCTTATCTATCTATCTATCTATCTATCTATTCTATATCTATCTATTATCTTCGTATCCAGAAATTACCAATTCTCAATGTACATATATTTTTCGTTGTTCAATAAAACTTGAAAAAAATAATTAAAATCTTGTATAAGATACATTGGACCCCTATTTAATGATCTTCCTTTTCAGATTAGAAACTGTTTAACCGAGAATGATTATATTCAATAATTTTTGTAAGGACGACAAATCAAAAATTAATTTTTTGCTTTTTTAAGCAATTAAAATTATCTTTGTTTTAAAGCTAAAAATTTTTTTGCATTTTTTTTTGTTTTTTTTTTGTCTTTTTTTTAATCTTAGCCTTTTGATCGTTTTTAGCTGTTTATATACATATAGATTGTATTGTTTTATTACGAGTTTTTTGGTCAATTGTAATATTGTTGCACATATATTTATATATGTTATTAAATATATATTTTTAATGTGTTTATCATTATATTACGCGGCTTCATGGCTGCCACGTCATATTTATAATCTTATGTATTTTGATCATTTTCATGACATATCGTGTCTTTCTAGGATTCATTTTTATAACATATTTTGAGTTTATTTCTATAGCCATTTACTTTTGTTGTGTTAAGTATTAGACACTCGAAATACGCCTTGTATGGAATAGCAGAGAGAACGTGCTGCAAACTTAAGGGAGTTCATGGTGGCGTGAGCTAGCATACTAGTTTCGCCCACCGCTTATTTTAACCGCTCAGTTGTGAAAGGTGGAATGTAACTTAGATAACTTCCCTTGGCCGCAAAAGTAAAGCCTTCTAAACAGTGGTGTACTTTTTTTCTGAATTGGAAGAGATATCTTGAACGAATCTAAAAAAATCATTAGTGAATCAAGCGCAAGTTATTTTTTCTGCGTATAGGATTCACTTATTTATCCCTGCAATTAGTCTTTTTTGGTCAATTTTTAAAACCTTCGTAAGTCCTAGTTATCAGACATTAGTCATTCTAGGAGAAACAATAATCTTTTATTAATATAATAATAAAGTCGGTCATTTAGACTTAAAAAGGAACAGCTTCTCTTTATCAAAGATGATGGAGACTAATGAGAGAAGTGTTTGAAACATGAATTTCATTTTCTCTACCGTTAATCCTTAATGTTGCAAAAACCTTATAATCTAATGATTATTACTACTTTACCAACTTCCTCGCTTACCTCTTGGAAATTTATACCCGTTTAGAAAGAGCGGCGTACATAGAAGCGAATCACTCGTTGCACACACATTAGACAAGAAGGTCAAAAGCGTTTCAAGATGTCTGCTCTTGGGTAATGAGATGCTCTTTAGACATGGTTAAGTAAATGAGAAAAAGAAATAGGGAGATTAATTAATAATGATGGGAGGAGGCTAAGAAATTAATTAGTGAGATTAATAATTATGGAAGGAAGTTAAGGAATTAGATATTAATAAATTATTGATTCTAAGGAATGAAAACAAAGAACCTGGGAGACATTTATTAAGATAAAAAAGAAATATGATAGA
>JABUQX010035595.1:0-16817 GCA_015478945.1 Trachelipus rathkii | reverse complement strand
TAGAGATGAGATGTAGAGGGATGATGAAGCGCTCGAGACGTTAGTATAAATTTAGAATAATAGGAGAGAGAGAGGGAGTGTTAAGGTAGAAGCTCAGTAAGAGAGTTAAGTACTGAAGAGAGAGTAGATATGAATAAGAGGAGACGAGAGAATAAGGTTATGCATATTCTAACTGCTGTCTATAAGAAAGTATTTTTTATAACTTTGATGCCGCAAAATTACGTTTTTATCTGTAGATGACTTTACTAGCCCTATATTTATATTCCTCCGTAATTTTGATATAATATATTTCATTAGATATGTAAATACTTTATTATTCCATAGACACTATCAGAACTACTTTTTAAAAGTTGGACTTTCCATTTAAAATATATCGAATTGAGTAGTAGTATATATAGTACATAATCAGTATTTAATATTTATTAGGTAAAATATTAATCTAACTATCTATTATATATAGAGATATGATATGGTTAAATTATAGTATTACCGATAGTAATTTTCAAATTATACCATCTTCATATATATATGACTAAAATATCTATAGTTAAGTATCAGGTTATTGATTTAGTAGGATTATATTTTCCTAAAGAGAGTAGAGTTATATTTTATGCTAAATCATTATAATTAGCTGTGAAGTTTGTGCACCAAAGATTTCTTCCCTTTTATTATATCAATTAATTATTCCTATTAATATTATATTTAAATCTTTTAATAATGTATTTATATATAACTATTTAATATATTAATTTATTTTTTTATATTTTATATGTCGGTAAAACTAGCACCTTATATATATTTATTATATTTTTGCTCATGTATTATATTTAATTTGCATATATTTATTAATTTTTTAGTTTATTCTATATATAAGCGTATATTAATTTCGATTATATAAAGGTGGTAGGAGTTATATGCGAGTAGATATTTATCGACGTAGTATATATTTCTAACCTTACTATATTGGTTCATATCTACATTATATATAATATTATTTAGCCTTTATATGGCTCAGGCGATAGTATTATCTTTTAATTATAATTTATTAATTTCTATATGAAAATATAAATAGATTATAGTATATACAGTCTAATTTTATTACTAATCACAATAATTATCACCCATGTATTATTTCAGTATAATTTAATAGAGATTGATGGGTCAAGTGTAACTGGACACGTATCAATATAATAGAATCTATATGTATTTTATATTAAGGAAAGAAAAGGTCCATATTTTTATACCATAGGTAGATGATAGATAATATCCAAACGCAGTGACTTTATATATTTTATATATTTAATCTAAGTAAAATTAATTCTAAGTTACCATAAAAGTCTCGATGAGTTAGTAAAAATCAAGTAGCTCCCTCTATCCCTCCTCATGAATATAAGATGACATATTAAGTCTTAAGATATCATTATAATGGGCTATGGATGAGATAATCCCTATTTTGTTAATTATGCATGGAAACAAATCTAGAGAAAGAAGGATTAAATGATTACTCAACAAGTCTAAACAGTATACTTTATACCCTAGTATCTTTGAGTAGTCATAGCCTCTATAGTCTAACACCTATTTGATGATGATGTTAAGAGTTTTATACCAAGACATATTTATTTTTTGTTACTATTAAAGTTAAGTATTAATATTATTTGAGTGATACATAGATAATTGTAATTCAATATTTAGTCAAACTACATAGATAGGACGATAATACAGAACCGCTCTTGATAAAGTAGACTATTATGGAAGCTTATATGAAAGTTAATTTATTTAATTGTTTAGGAAAGAATAGTATAGTACAGATTATTGTAAAGTTTTGAGGTTTTTTAAATGAAATTATTGTAATTTTTAAATACAATCCTAGAATGATTTTAATTAAATCCACTAATATACAAGTACTGAAGAAAATTAATATATAATAATTCGGTATAAGAATGTTTAATAGAGCGAGAGGATCAATTCCATACAGTAATTGTATCACAAAACATTGGAAGAAATTATGATGTATATTAATAAGATATTGAATAGGTGATAATTTGAGTGTACGGAAAATTAATATTATACGAGTGGATTATATTAGAGTTTAGTTACAAGAAGTGGCAAAAGTGTGAAGAAGATCATTATTCTCAAGACATTAGGATTTAATTAACTCGTGATGAAATAGTATCGGTTAAATTACAATACGTTATGGATAGATATATTAGACATGTAACCCTCGTAGGAACATCCATCCTAGTTTCCGACCATGATAGTATGTACAACTTTTGATATAATGCAAAAGTATAAGTTTTCGCTGCTTCGATCTTCTTTTTGTAAGATAAGTTCAACTCATCCATAAGTGGTTCAACTGAATATGTCGTCGTATATTATCTTCTATGAAGGACTGATTATTTGAAAGAAAGCTAAGATATTATAGCTAAGGTTTTTTAATTTAAGTCAGCATAATGTGAAAGGAGGAAACTCCCCAGAATAGGTAAGGGGAGCTTGGAGAACTAGTGACGCGTTATACGCTATTAATTATATCGGATGTTAAATTATCTGAACGATATATTAAGTATTCTTCCAGAGATGGCTACTCATTGATTTTTTAATAGTTTATGTTTAAGTCAGTTCAAATCGATTTCGTCAGGTTGATAATTAACTGTCACAGCCAAGTAATCTGCCCCCTTAATATTAAGTTGTTTACTTTAATACACGTTCCTGAAATGAGTACCGATAAAACCATATGATACGATTTACTTTCTTTTTTTAGAATATTGAATTTGACTCATTGAATGATAATTTGTTCAATACTCTCTAATATAAACCTGCTTATATATATTATTATAATTAATAATCATTCTCTTTGTTCTTTCAGCGCAAGTGTACAGAACATAGACTGTCGTCACTATTCTGGCGATTTCCTACTTCATTATGTGTATAAATGTGGTTATCTAGTACAGATGATCCTTATTTAGAAGTGGAGTAATATGTGAGATAGGGATTTCATTTTATATGATATAATCTTTTAGATTTTAGTAATATATATCACAAGCCAACGAACCAACTATTCTCCGTAAAAGTCCGTGTATTAGAATCACTCTTTATCGTCAGGTTCAAACTTTCTCTTACTGAGAAATTACGCTGAGTTTAGTGATCCCAATATTAATGTGAGATAGCTATCAGAACACTGAGGCTGATTTAAGGTAAAGATGCATTAGTTAATTGATTATATATTATATTTACTAATATGAGAGATATATAATAGTTGAGTTATGAGGGGTACCGATAGAGATTAGCCCTTTTCAGTTGGGAGAAATTAGCCAATACTATGTAAGTATCATCAATTATTTTATAACTAGATATCGAAATTAGGTCTAAAGATCATAGAGATATCAGTCAAGCTCAGAAATAGTGACGAGAGATGAATTTATCAGATACATAGTTGCTTAAGAATGGATGAAATATAACATTGAATTTGTATAGAATTAGGTCGTCACTAGGAACCAAGTGATGTTATGCTCACATAATTTCTTCTTAATTGACATGTAGCCTAGGTTTCTCTTCGTCGTAAACGAATATCCCTTGAACCAAACGATTCTAGCTGAATGAAAATTAAGGAGAGTGATAGGAGAAATCGAGTTACATTTATTTATCCACTTTATTTTCTCCCTTTTATTTTCTTAACCTTATATAACTAACATCTTGACTACAATCAAAATCAAAAAGAAAATGAATTGGTATCCTTGTCATTCTTCTATACTGAAGTAGGATAAAGATGAAGAGATTTAATAGTTCCTTGGCGCAAGATCAAAATTCTCTTCTCTAACTATCACTCTCTGCTAATTTTCATTCAGCTTAGTAAAAATCTGTATGCTAACGGGTGAATATTTCTATTCGCACGAGAAATGATATACCTGGTCTTACTTCATACTAAAAGTGAAATGATAGTATGTCTTTATATCTCTCCCTATGGTTATCATATTGCTACTAAAGTTAGTGTTTATTTTCTGCTTTTTTTTTTTATTTTTTCATTGACCTTCACTATTAACATCTATATTTTTAATTCCACTCAGAAGCTAATATATATATATGTTTCTATATATTATATAATTTAATTTATATATATATTTTATTAATATATACTTATATTATTTATATATAACTTAATACTATCATAATTTATCTAAGACAACTTTAACTTTGTAAATAAATCTGCCCTTTTCTTTATCTATCTCATCTTAATTAAGATATATCGATCATTGATTAGATTCATTGATTTTAATTATGACTTAAGCTTAGTGTTTTTTTCTCATAAACACATAAGATAAGGCTAAATTTATTAATCTAACTTCGGTTATATCACCTTACCATTTAATTATATATTAATATCAGGGAAATAACAATAACATAATATAAAATTCAAACTCTCACTTGGTAATTTTAATCTAATCTTATTTATGTTAACTTCTTATATAAATATAATACTATTATTTCTATGCAAATTAAATCACTCAAATATTACATAAGGATTCTCAGTAAAGATTTTGTGATTTTTTTACACTATGTCCAAATATCATTAATTATTATAAACTCTTATTTTTTTTTACGAATAAATAGATTAGTTTTTGGTGTCTACTTAGATATTAATAATCTTATCATAATTTTATGCTAATTTAAAGCCATTGGTAAGTTATCTTCACTTATAACTTGTTATATTTTATTAATCCTTATTTTACTATACATCATTTATTTTAGTATGTTTAATTTGTTAATCACCTTAGCTTTTATTACTCTGGGTTCAACTTTACTACCTCATATCTATCTTTAAGTGGATCGCCACCTATATCTGATTTTTAATTTGCTTTTTTGTTTGGCTGATATTACCTGCTTACTAGTAAATTTGAAATCTGTACATTAGCCCTAATTCGACGTTATCTGTAAAAAAACAGTATCAAAAATGTTGTGAATCTCTCTTATCAGTATGTTTAAAGGAAAATATGTACTCTATTTTTTAACTTGGATAGCAGTACAATTCTAGGCACAGACTTCATTCCCTATCATCTAGCGTGAAATATCTCGGCTAAGGTTCTACCCGGCGGGTTTTTCACATGATTTATCATGTCTCATCAAAGTCTCTTCATATTATATAAGTGGCTTTGACAATCTCGTCAACAGGGATTGACCTTCTAGTTACGGCTTGCCATAGCAAACGTCCATGGCCTTGAGAACTTCTGTCTATGTAGTTCAGTCTCTGTAAACGTGTTCTTCACAAAATAGTATACTTCGTACATCTATCACAGTGTGCTACTTTCTTGTAATTTGGTTACTTACTTTCCTACGCCGCAATCTTCTGCACCCTGATTCTACTTCTAGTTATCCTTCTTTCATACGCTTCAACCCTTCACAATCCCCAATTCTCGACCCGTCGCGGAGTCCCTTATACAGTCCACTGTCTTCTACCATCCTAATGTCTTCTTAATTATTAATATCATATTCCTAAGCAAACTTCTCTTATTCAAATTAATTGCGGTTTCCATAACTTCCACTTTCATATTAAGTTTTATTTTCGGAACTTTGTGATCTCAGTTCGTCTAGATCGGGTATACCTAGACGACTTCGTTCTATTTTTCTTCGTACGTGTGGCCAATTAATGAAAATTGTATATAGTTACGCGATTGAGGTCGCTCTAGTGCGCTAATTACCTTAGTACATTAATAGATAAATATTGCTATTATCTATATCTCTAACTTTAATATATAATTTACTTATCATACTTATTTCAAATCTATATAATGAATACTTTATATAAACATACTATTATATATATTATACTATATAATTTATATTTTATACTTATATATATATATATATATACTCCAGGAACTCTTGCGCAAGCCCAGCAGATATTCTTACTTTTCCGAGGCGTGCGCGCGGTGCCATGAGATTCTCAACGCCAGTGTTCGATATATTAATACTGATATCTTGATAACACTTCTCATCTACTATTATATACATCATCATCAATTTTCTCTCCCACTTTATTTATCACTTCTGGAATTAAGCGCCCTCTTCTATCGTCTTTATAAATCTCTTTATCCGGATATTTTTTATCATTCCTTATCCACGCTTACCGGATGGATATACTATCCTACCTAAGAAATTAATCTTTATCTGTTAAAATTAATCCTAAATTTACTTATTAATACAAATCATACCACAACCTTTATACAAATCTCCTTCTCTCCCATACTAACTACCTCTCTACACTTTTAATTCCTGTCTCTTTCGAACGGTTTCTGCTATATCGTCCTCTTATCTGTTGACATATATATATTATATAAACACATTTATCTCTCTAGGCCTTTAACTAATTGATAAAAAATATCTCACGCGCTCTTACATTAACTTAAGACATCCATCTACTAACATCAATTCTAATAAAGGTCATTATTCAGAGGTTCCCGCTTAGTGGCTTTTCTGCATAGCGTTAGGGAGAGGTGATACTTTTATCTCTATATGACATATAAGACAACTGTGATTTTATTTGGAGTAGTCTTGCAGGATTTTATTATGTGAACTGAGCAAGATCATTATGCCAAACGTGTATCCTTTTGTTAGTACTCTTCCCTTACTAGTAAACTATTATTCATGAGTCTACACTGAGTTATGCTTTTTTACACCCGTCAGTACCTTTACTTAGTGAGGTTTGATCTACCTGTTATGGTGAGTATTGATCAAGGATACATCTGAGGTCTTCATAGCTCACTAGACTCAGCCTAATTTTACGTAGACGACGTGTAGCTGTTAGGCTTTTGTTATAGATCCACAATTTATTGGAGCTTAGACTTCGAGCTCGCCTCTGTTATTTATTTATGGTTTATATTACCTTTTCTAAATCCAGTACGTGGGGGGGCTGTTGTAGGGCCTATCTGGGGTGTTTTACTCAGAATCTTTTTCCGTGATACCATGTATTTAAGTATATCGAGTTGATCAATAACTCGGGTCGTAGAAGGAGTCAATTAGAGATAAGGTTCCACGCCTAGTGCTTTATTAATATTCACTGAGATGGTGCTTAAGTTTTTAACGTCCTTTCTCTCAGTTCTGAATCATGTTAATCTATACACATTATGATACTAATAGTCATATTCTTGCTAATCCTTTGCTGAGGGTATGTCTAATTATACCTGGAGTTTAGGTTGAGTATGCGTGAGCTGATTTTTATACGAATGCCTCCTAAGATGAAACTTAGAGAGGAATCTAATTCATACTAGGATCATATACATGACCGGCATAAAGCGTAAGACATAAAGATCGTCTTGAGAACATAGGGAATATAATACTTCCTCAGTAGATCACTATTGCTTAGTTAGCTTCCCGGAACCTAGGTATAGTAATCACTGAGTATTTATTACATCAGTTATTAATAATACTAACGCCTCTGAAATTGTTTTACCTTGTAGGCATAAAATACCTAATTGTAGCAGTATGTGCCTTTGTGAATATGATTTGAATAATTTACCTTACTCATGTATACCCTGTCCCGGCCCATCATACGCTGTCATAATCTATTTAACAGCTTATTGTGAAATCTGTCAGTAGTTTAAATATACTGTGTCTGCATTTTTTCTTACTTATTAATTTATTTCTCGAGAGTATTGACTAATATCTTTTGCGATAGATAGAAATTTGAGTACGCTCGTGGATAATACAGATCAGATTCCAAAGAAGTGTGAAAACCATCCCGTTAGTATTCAAAGACGCGTATTGTGTACTCTAGCACGTTGTGGTGCTGGCCTTCTTGTATCGCTCTAACTCTTAACTAAATCGAATGTATTTGTTGAGCTAATTTATAAAGAACATTTCCATAGTTCACTTCTTGTAAGTTATTGATTTCTCGACTTGAGAATTTAACTTCATGAACTCTTGAGCTCATTATCTTATAACCTAAACCAAGCTCATGGTCAGTGATCAAGTGAGTCTATAACGCCATATTGCGTATATTTGGCGCTGTAGATAATCGCAACGTCCCACGGTTGAGAAATCCTTATTTTTGTGAGAGAGTACTCAGGCAATTCTGTTACATATAGTCCTTTGCATTATCCCACAATGGACGTCTAACTTGTCCCGTGTAAATGTGGTTGAGACCTCTGAACGACAATGTGTTCTTACGTTTAAACATAATAGAGGTAAAACCATAATAAATAATTCGGTCTTTACGATTGGGGTCCAGGATTGTCTGTAGCAAAATATCGTACACTAATCACAACACTTTCTTTCGTAGGTTTACCTGCCCCATCAATTTTTTGAATAAATCCCAACTTCTAAGGGGCTATTTATAATTTGATTATCTCTATCAGTACACCCTTTTATTTTTACTTTACATGTCTTACGTGCCCTGGACTTTATAAACGGCTGTCTTCCGACTTAACTGGACACATAATTGGTTGCTTTAACTTTAAACTGTATTAGATCAGTTCCATATATAGTATACTACTATCAGGATTTTGGTATACCCTCATCTACTTTGAGGTATTGTATTTATCTTAATCGGAGCTATTAGTAGTCATAAGTACAGATTTACACCATGTAATTCTTTGCACTATGTTCGTGACGGTTGGCATACCCTCCTAATAATCGACACCTCTCAACAGAATTGCCAACCTACCCTTCTTAGAGGAATTCACCTTTCTAGTTCACTCTGTGCTTCCTAGTTTCCATTCTCACGTTATCTAAAACACACGCACAGAATAAGACGATTCTTTACCCACTTATTAAATTGTGTCCTACTTAGCCTTTCCCCACCATGAATGATATCCTACAACGGGCCATATGCATCAACTCTCTCATTAAGCTCAGGTGTATACACAGACCTTTTCTAGCCCAAAATTCCCTGCGTACCTTCAATCAAAGTGACAACTGTTTGTTGGAATACTCCCCGTCTGCTTTTCCATCCCATCTTGCTTCATTTCCTTGAATAAATTCTCTATATGACATGTTCATTTAAACCCATCATCTAATACCACTATTTTTTACCTTCATGTATCCAAGCCCATGATAACAATGCCTTGTCATGAATTTTTGGTTCCCTGTATCTGACTCTTTTTGAATTTTTTGGACGATGAAATGTCATCAGTGTCTGGCTTTTTCATCTTCCAATAGAATACCTTGGTCATCTCCACAATGTCTACGAGACAAGACCGACGTAAAGATCAAGCATTGCTTTGACTTCTAGCGTTCCATTTTTTTCCCAGCCCTGTGCGCAAGATATGATTATATCGTTAGAGTCAAGTCACTTGAGCTTCTTAATGCAGACCTTGCTGGCCCATAACGTAGAGTTTCAATTCATTTGGTGCTAAGTTTTTCTTTAATTTTTCCTTCATATTTTTCTTATTTTGAGTGTCCTGTTGTTTGTCTGATTTCGATTTATTTCTGAATAAGAGCTTCAAATATTTTCAATATAATATATATATGATATCATATTATATATTATATTTATATTATATATTATATATATATATATATTATATATTATTATATATATATATATATATATTATTATATATATATATATTATATGATATTATATATAATATATATATATATATATTTGTAGTTTGTTTTCTGCTGAAAATTTTCACAGCCAAAATTTCGGAGGCGAAACCGTGTAGAATTTACTTAGAAAACTTACGTTTAAGCCCCCTGATTTATATATATATTTAATTTTTAAGGAGTAAAATACCCTCCACTACCATCACACAAAAGTGAGCATTTAAGGGTCCTTAAACGGTGTTAAATTGGAGGGCATGACCACACATCGACTCCCTCAAACAACAATCAGAGTATAAATTGTTCTATACAGATCTGAACAAAATTATCACTCACTGAAATATATCAGTGGAGAATTATTTTTTTCTCTTTTTGAGACTTTGCATGCTCAATTTTGACACCGGTTTTGAGGCCCAAATTGGTATATTTAAAAAACATATTTTCATTGTGTAAGGTGACAGTTAAAAATGAGAATCGTACTAAATAAAAAAAGACGGTAATTGTTAGAATATAGATAATTTTTTGTGGAAAAGTTGTGTAATTGGAGTGGATTTTGTGGAGAATTTTTGTGGAGGATCAACGCAGATAAGACAACATAAAGAGCTCGAGAGGATAGCAAATTTATAATAATAAAAATATCCTCTGGAACAGCTGCTGGAAAGAAATATTGAACATATCAAGACATAACAGAGGACTGTGGGGTTTTGAGAAGTTGTTGGAGAGCGGCGAAATAGTTTTCTGTAAAACTTTCCACACTAAGGAAAGATGAGTTGTTGAGTTGACCGTCGAAGTAAAACTTCGAAGGAATTGTTTACGTGTTTTGCGATTAGTCGACGAGATATCACTACCAATCAGATGCTTTTATAAATTGTTCTTTAGAGGTGGTGGGACATTTACAGGATAAGTATAGGTTTATAGGGGGTTTTCTTTTCCGAGCTTTGTGCAACTCATGGAAAAACAAGGGTTGCGATGCTTCCTTTGGAAGATAAGAATGGCAGCTTCATATAAAATAACTTACTGGAGAGGTTTAGAGAGAATATCAATGGTCAGATCCGTTATTTGAAGGGAAAACAAATACAGAGACGAATCAAAAGTGTGTCCTGATGAAAAGAACCATCCGATTATAACGCCAGGGGCAATGGGGTTTTTACATTTTCCTTCGGTATAAGTTCGTTTAGGGCGGTTTGGAAATGATCACTGCCTTATAAGTAACCAAAGCGAGACCGGATGAAGAGATCTATAAGAGAATGGGAAAAAAGTGAAATATCTATACAGGAAGAATAGTGTGTATCTAAATGCTCATATGTAAGGAGTCCTGTGTTAGGCATCCCAGGGCAAAGGGTGTTAGAAGATCAACAAGGATCTTAGATTTAGGCGAGGTGACAGTGTCATCCCATAATGGGTGGATAAAGTTGAAATCATCCAGTATAACCACCGGGGCGAGAAGCTGCCTAAAAGTTGTACTAAATTGGCATTAGTAAAAACATTACTCAGAGCCAACTAGATCGAACAGACAGTGAGATCAGTGGACAAAAGATTCGTGTTGCCACTGCATGAAATTTATTTAAAAGAGGGAATGGAGAATATGGAACAGATTTATAAATAGGTATATTTACGAATCCCCTATCATTGTCACCTTTTTCCATAGAAGTTAGCAGTGATTTATATTCCGAAGGTTGAAAGAAGTCGTGATAACATAGTTGAAGTTCCTACAAGCATATGCCCTTTGGTGTACATATGTATATCAGTTGAACAAGTTCTTCAAAATTTGAATAGTAGCCACGGTAATTCCCTTGAATAAAGTTGGCTTTGCATTGTTGTTATAAATATTATGAGGAAGTCTTTTTTTTAGAGACAATTGTCTCTATGTAGTTAGGGTTGATTTTGGAAGTAGTTACAGATGGGGGGCAGGGCTGAGACGTGGGTCCTAACGAGGAGGGGAGTTTTCTGTAGTATTTGGTGAAGGCGTTTCGCTATGAATGCGAAGTAAGTTGAATTCATCCAAGTCCATTTTATTATGTGGATTTTGTTTTTCGGAGGAAGAGCAACCAAAATGCTCATTTTTAGGAATGGGTTATATCAGCATCTGCCAAGTAAGCAGATTCAGAAATGGGTTTAGAATAAGGGGCTGTTTCTACGGAGACAGTTTGGAAAATTTCACCGGGAAACTGTCACCTTTTTGTGAGAGATTTGGAGATGCGACATTGAGATGAAATATGGGATCCAAATGATTACGAAAGTCTAATGCTGGAGACATTGTCAGTGAGACATCAGGTTGGTCATCAGGTGGGTGATTTTGGAAGACTGGATAATTTGAGTTAAGATGAGAGACCTCTGGGTCCCCTTTCATGCCACCAGCAGATAACGTTTGAAACGTTTGTGTTATACGCGTTGAAAATTTTCAATTCACCTCTCTCGGAAGCGCAGAAATCATTAGAAAGAGAGTAAATTGTCACAGCAAGCTCCATTTGGATACTATAATCCCTTTCATCTTCTAGGCATAGAATCCTTTAGGGAGTGCTCTAGAAGGAAATTTGGAAAAGTTATAGGAGAATTCAGAAGAGCTGGAAAAATTCTTGTTCGATAGCTGTTGCTGTTTAGGTAAAATCTATTGATATTAATGCTTTTGTCTCAGAAATAGACTTATGGCGAGTTCTCTTCCGAGTTGCATTTTATATATCTGCGGTTGGTGTGTTTTGCTTTAGAAATTCAGATGTTTCATATTATAGAGAATAATGTTTTGCTCTTTTTATTGATATAATTTTCTGAGGTTTGAGTAAGGATGGGAGACTGATTAGGGGACATAGCCGCAGGCCTCTTACGTGAGTTTGGCCAATTCATCGGGAGGGCGTTGTACAAAATGTTATGGCAGGAAATGCTCTCTAAGTTTTGTGGTGGATGGACCAATACAGTTTCAATGCTGGTTAGTTGAAAACTAGCACTCGAAATAGGGTTTTTGATGGCATTTGTGAATGAGATTGAATTGAGGGCTGCTTTTAGACTATTTGAATGTCGGTAATATAGGAAATGCAGGCATGTAGGTTACAGTAACTGCTTTAATCTTTCTTGGATTGGGGGAAGAGCTCTACTGGAATGGAGGTGTGTCGATCGGATTGACACGTGGAGGGGAGGGGACTACTGTAATTGTAACGTAGTGTTGTCTTGGTCTTGTAGGATATTTGTCTATGAACTGATATATTGCATCTCTCTTGCTCAACTTTTTATGGTGCATAACTTCAAAACCTTCTCCTCTTCGAACAGTTAAGGCAGGCATTTTAGGAAAGAGACATTGTGGGTCCTCCATAGTTTTGCAGTGGTGGGTGTTTTCGCATGGAATTTGGAATTCTTCTCCTCAGCCCGGGCATATATCATGCGGTTCCCAAACGTATTTTCGGGAATGATCAAGCCGCTGGCATTTAAAACAACGTCTGAGTCTGGGAATAAACTACGGACACTGTAGCTTTTTAACACTATTTTCACCTTTGAAGGAGGAAAATTGGTACTAAAGGCAGCAGTAAATGAGGATTTGGGGGGGGGTCAGGCTAGTCCCGACGTGGGAAAAATCTGAAAGAATATGTAACGGGAAATCTTTTCTCCTGGAGATTTATTAGAATGACTGCAATATCTTCGTTTTTCCGTTTTAAATAACATATTGTGCTTTTGGATGTGTTTATTATTTTATAAGTAGTGGAAATAAGAGAGATGGTTCCGGGAGACATTATGGATGACAAGATTGAACTTTGATTTTATTTTGTAGCTTGAACTTGACGTGACAAATTTCTCATTAACGTGACTAGGGTTCTTCAACTCCTAAAGCTTTTTCAAGTGCATTGCTAAGGATAACGGTTCTTTGCTCAGTAAGAGCTTTGGAGATGGTGGATCGAAATAAGTAATAATCGTCAATGTTATGTCAATTGATAGTCCCAAAGGAAGAGCGGCATATGAGTAAACATATTAGAACGACTAGGACGAGGGCTTCTTTTCGGGGTTGTGCCAACCGTTTAAGCGCCTGGAATGGCGAGTGCGTGCCCAGCAGCGTATCGCTGGGAGAAGGCAGAGGCTTTCCTGGTGATGTGAAAGAGATTAAAGAGGAAAGACCTGGTTTAGAACTGACCGAGGTGGGGTCAGGTGGGGTCAGGTGGGATACCTAACAGATGGTGGTGCCCATCTCATATCATCATCACCAAGACTCAGTACCGTGTGATATTTCATAAGAAGTAAAATGAGTTTTTCTTTCTGGTCTTCGGTGCGATCCGTGGATTCAAAATTGAGAGTCTCGTAAAGTATCTGGAGACCACTCAGCATAAGTGTTTTGCGGTTATTGGGTTAATTCGTCAATGCTAATGGAGATAACAATATGAGTACTCGTGGAGAGTCTAGGGAATGAGCCCGGTGAGTAACAATGTTTTATTTTAATTGCATCTTGAAAGATGTTATAACAATGCAGCAATATAGTTGAATCTCGGGATAGGGGAAGACTGCATAGTCCATTCTAAAGCAATTTTTATCGTATGGAGTAAATAGTAGAATAGTAGAACTTAGTTGCTCTATTAGTAGTTCATATTGAAGAAGAAGTATTTTGGCACATGTGTTTGGAGGAAGGGTGACATCTTTAGCCAGTTTGGCAGCAATTTCTTATCTATTTATTGTTCTTATATGTTTAGCAATTAGCCTTAAAATATGGTCATGACGTGTTATCAATTCTTTGTTGCCCAAGTCAGGCAATATGTTTTCAGATTGTAGAAAATCGTGGCCAATAATGATATCATTAGAGGTGACTTTTTCAGCAACAAGCACAAAGGTTCTTGGGGCAGTTTAATACTTGTTGGAAAGCTGCAATGATAATGATACAGCTTTCAAAACTGGAAAAATGGCATTCCCTATGCCGCTGACACCAATATTTTCAGTATTTTGTAGAGGGTACATGGAAGAATCTAGTAGATAATATGTTTTAGAGGTTGTGAGAGACTAACAGACATTACAATGTCAACTAGAGCAGTAGAAAATTGGGTTTGAAAGGAATTTTCTATAACAATTCCTACCAACAAAGTATCTTCTGATGAAAATTTAAAATTTTAAGCATGAATAATTGGTCCATCTGGCATCGAAAATGCAATTTAATCGTTAGAAGTTGGAGAATCCGCATGGATTGCAAGGTTATGGGTAAAAATAAAGTCAGGATTGAAATTATGGCTAGAATCTGGAGAGTTAAAATTGATTTTTGGAATGGATTTGAAAGGATCATGATTGACCTCTGATCCCAAAATTTATGCAGAGAGATTGTGACAATTCTGTAGATATTCCACGTCGTAATTGAGTACACTTACATCAAGTAGTTTTTCAAGGATTTCAGGCTCTTCGATAAAAATGATTGTCGACAACTGTGATCCTTTAATTGTCCGACTTCTTTTAGGTGGTCTCTGTGGCTGAGTTTTTTTTTACGGAAGATAAGCACCACCGGTCACGGGTAGAGCCCTAATCTAAGAGAGGATGTATTCAATTAACGTCCGAGCAGGAAGAAGCCAAGGTCAAGGAGAGAATAGCTCACATTTTCACTCCGACCAGATGCGAACCTGGAACCTCTTGCTTTGTTTGGCGAGTGATCTACCGCTAAGCTATCGGGTGCCTTTACATAAATAAATATGAAATTAAAATAAAAAGAAAAAATATACATATACACATACACATACATAAATATACATACATAAAAATACATAAATATACACATTCGTCATACCTTACTGTCCTTACTGTCCTCCCCCATTAAGATGATGAGTAGAAAACCAAGACCTGTCAGTAGACTCAGCATGCGTCTCCACTCGGCTCTGTCTTCCCACAATTTTCTCTCTTGTATTTCCTCCACCGAAGGTAGCCCACATTTCATCAGCAAATCTTGCAATGACTCCCTCTATCTTTTTCTTGGTCTTCCTCTGAGTCTTCTTCCATCCGGCATCCACTCCCATCGTTTCTTCGCCAGCCGGTCTTCCTGCATATTTTCCAAATGTCCCCAGCATCTGATTCTTGCCACATCTATCCTCCTCACCATAGGTGTCACTTTGACTTCTCTTCTGACTCTTTCATTCCTTATTCTATCTTTCTTAGTCTTTCCAACTATTGCTCTCAAGATCTTCATCTCCATTGCCTGTATCCTTCTTTCATGTCTTTTAGTAGTACTCCATTGTCTGCTCCGTATAGCATTATAAGTGCTAACACTCCTTCGTAAATACTCCTTTTCACATCTACACCCATATATTGGTCTTTCATCAAAAGAAACACAGCCCTAGCCGCTCTTCCTAACTTCATTATCCTATGCATGATCTCTGCATCATACCCTCCGTCCTCTGTATATATTCCACCCAGGTATTTCAATTCTATAACTTTCTTCAAACTTTCTCCATTTACTATGATCTCGCCACCCTCCTCCCCCTCTCTGCTCACCACCATCACCTCTGTTTTCTCAGTGTTTATTTGTAGTCCCTTTGCTCCAAGTTTTTCCGCAAATCACTTGTAATTCTTTTCCATTCCTTCTTACTTTCACTCACACCGACATACTTCATTCCGCATATGCCATGATGTCTCCCTCCATTTCCCCCACCTCATCTTTAACCTCCTCAATAACTTTATCAAAACAAGCTATGAACAATGAGGGTGAAAATACGCTTCCCTGTTTCACCTCCTTCGCCACCTCAAAACCATTTTTCATTTTTATACCCTTCTAAGTTCTAACACCAGCAATTTGTACTCTTACTCCAGAGAAGGTTCACTTGAAAATCATCCAACTCGATATTTTTTTTCTAACACCCTCCATAATCCATTCCTTAGGGTTACCGTGTCAAAAACTTCTCCTTAATCCATAAAAACTACAAGATCTCCTGTTGTACTCGTAAATCTTCTCTCCAATCTGTCTCAATGTGAACATAAGGTCTGTCGTACTCCTACTCTTCCTGTATCCATGCTGTTTCTCTCCTAGTTGTAGTTCGATGATCTCTCACAGTCTTTTTTCCAATACTCCTTCAAATATTTTGGCCATATGATCTATCAAAGATGCCTCTGAAATTTTTGCACTCTCCAGAGTCTCCTTTTGTTTATATATTGGAATAATAATAGTTTTTCCCCTGCTTTCTGGGACCTCTTTCTTTCTCCGACACTCATTTCGAAGCTCCAATACCCTCTCTTCCAACACGTCTCCGCCCTCCCTAAACAACTCAACTGCTATTTCATCTTCTCCAGGAGCTTTATCATTTTTCAATTTTTATATATGGCCTCTTCTAGCTCTTCTCTGT
>JABUQX010035594.1:40000-58274 GCA_015478945.1 Trachelipus rathkii | reverse complement strand
ATACAGGTCCTCAAAGGTGATTTTCTGAAAAGTTTTTGTGTTATTTTACAATATATATTAATATATATGATATATATATATATATATATAGTATATTATATATATATATAATATATATAATACTATATAATAAACCGAAAATATAATATATAAGAATATATACTAATTATAATATATATATATAATATTATTATATATATATATATGATATATATTCCTAAGTTATTAAATCAGTTCTTATAATAATTTTGTCAGAAATTGCCTTTTGTTTTTTACTTTTCATTGAAGCGATTCTGTTAATGCTATATATTATTATTATTTTATTATTATTTATTATTAATTATTATCTATATATTTATTATTATTATTATATATTGTATTGTTCCTTATATTTTTATTGTGTAATTTCTATTATATTATTAATTATTAAACATAATTCAAATAATTGCATTATTATTATTATTATTATTATTATTATTATTATTATTACTTATTATTATTGATTATTATTAGTTATTATTATTATTGAAACTGAAAGTATTAAACTTTTAATTTTTATTAATGGCTGTTTTATTATTCAAAAAATAAAAATAATTTGCATATATAATTACTGTTATACATTTGTTTTCCGAAACTGATAATTGTACATTGATTTGTCACTGTGTTTGACGGCCTGCATCTTTGTCTTTACGATACTTTTACCGTATGGCATTTGGAGATTAGATTCATTGAAAAGTCGGTTATTTATATTTTATCTCAAATGGAAGTCGGAATAAAAAAATTGTTCGCAAACAATAAAAAATTGTTTTTACTGTAACTCTGCAAGCATTAATCTGAGTCAGTCGAAATTTTGAATTTGACTGCTGGAGTCGGAGTCGGGAGTCGGAGTCGAAAATTTTTGTTTAAGTGGAGTCGGAGTCGGCAGTTTTGAAAAGGCAGAATTTGAATTTAAGGAGTCGGAGTCGGAGTCGAAAAATTTATACTCCGCAGCCCTGGTTTAAAGCACTGTGTGGAGACAGCTTTAAAATGGAAGTCCCTTTAGACGGGGAAAACATTCGTAAAATAGTTCTAGTAGAAGTTGATAAATAATATATTATAAAATATAAAAATTTGCCACATGACTCATCAGGCTACTTGTACGGATATGGATTTTTTTTCGAGTTGAAAAAGCTAAAATGATTTTCACATTAATATTTAGATATGTGGACGAAGATGAAAACAATATTACTAAAGCGTTAGCAGTAAGAACTACCAAATAGCAACATTTCAGTGAATATATCAAACATCTTGTTGACGTTTTTTAAAGAATTCGAAATAATAAGAGGCAAGAATTAGCTTAGTTACGATATCGCATCAAACAAATAATTGAATAATAATATTCTTCGGCGTGGTGTTGTTGTTGTTGGCGCACATCCTCTCCATGTTTATGCGGAGTCGCTTCTTACGTGCAATGATCCCTCGCTCGATTATAACCCCGACATACACCTAACCCGACCTCTTCCAGGTTTAGTTCTACGCTGGTTTATGTACTTTCGCTAATTTTAATCGCCGGTGACGCCCAATATTGCAAAGCGAATTCTCTGCAAGAGGTTGGGTTACATAGTATACACACTGATGCTGTCCGTCTGCGGTTGGTGTTGGGGTCTCATGGGGTTAGGGGCACTTCCCGTTCCGCGAATTCATTTGAGCAGTATTTTTCGTAATTTTGACGAGTAGTATATAGTATATACTATATATATATATTAGCTTATATATTATATATATATATATATTATATATATATATTATAATAATATATATACTATACACCTTTAATAAAATATACTATAATATACTATACTATATATATATATATTAAATTGGCCTGTAAAGAAAATTATCCAAATCTGTCTTTTTAGCGAATTTAGAGACTTTTCTTGAGTTAACTAAAGCCATTTATAACTTGGGAACTAGCCTGGGGACAATTTGATATTATAAGTCAAAAAATACAATAATTAAATGAAAATAACATAACCAAACCTAACCTAACATGTGTCGATCTAAGCATCGTAAGATAAGCGCTACAACAATCTACCAGCGTTTTCGGCCAATAAAAGGAATTCTCTCCATAATATTATATATATATTATATATATCATATATTGTATATATATAAGAAATTTATATATTTTATATCTTATATTAAATATTAAAAATATATATATATATAATATATAATTATTTATTCTTATATATATATGACTTAGAATATATAATGTTAAATTTAAGATTTTTTACTTCAACTCACACTCTATTAATGTAAAGAAACAAGTAATTTAAAACCACTAAGAACATAACACCAGGGGAATCTAAATTTCTTTATAACAAAATGAAGAAGTTATACGTTTCGAGACTTCATTAACACGCAGTTGCTCCCCCACTCAGAAAACTAATAATGAGATAAATTTTGTTTTAAGCAAATAATACAAAAAATAAAATAAAAAGTAAAATATATACAAGTTTAAAAGAACAAGGCGACAAAAAAACATTAACATTCACTTTCCTTCATGATGTTAAGGAATGTTAGTTTTTTCCAGATAAGAGTATTTCTTGCTTATTTGATCAAAATTATACAAAAAATCCCTCAGATATAATTTAAATTACACTTAGTAGATAATGAAAAAAGTTAATTTTAACTTGATTTATACCTGTATTTATTTGTATGTTAAATAAAAATATGTTCCTCCAAGACCTATTTCAATTTCACACTATTCAATTTTGAGAATAAAATTAAGTCCGAAATTTCGGCGGAAATTGTAGAATAAATTCTTTTTAAATATTTTGACCTTTATGTTAATCTATCTAACCAATTGAGTTAGAAGGATTTCACCAAAATTAGGTTCTCAACGAGAAACAAGGAATCTTAACTAAACTTCCCACCAGCACCTCCAATCTCAGTGAGTATTATTATTTAATTAAATTTAACAAATGTGAAAATATCAGCGAAAATAACCAAACAATTTTATATATTCAATCGTTTATTGATATAAACAGTTATTGATATTAAAAGTTTATAGGTTTGAAGAGATTACTATATCATTCTAAGGCAAAACTTGAGGGAGAAGACAATGCTGGCATCTCGTGATTGCCAGATCTCTGATGCATCAATCCTTTTAACAATTCAACATCCTTTGCATATATATATAGCTATATATATATATATATAATAATAATATATTATATATATTACTATAAATATATATATATTATATACCTCTCTGAATATATGATAAGAAATTTAATATATATACTATATATTATTATAATATATATACTATAAATATATATTATATATATATATTATATCATAATATACTATATGCTGAGATGACAAAGACACATATAGAATTTTCGCTAAATTCCTTTATCTAATTATAAAAAACCTGCTAGCACAAGCTAAATAAAATAAAGAACAGGTGAAATTTATGATAGCAATTATCGTGTTAAAATCTATAAATCATTTTAAAATTCTTTCAATATTCAAACAATATTAAATCTAATGCTTATAGCGATGACAGTTTCTCAATTGAGAAGATTTAAAAACTACTCTCCCGCAGCGACCGGATTTACGGAGTGAATTTCCCTAATTATGTAAATACAATGACCGAACAACAAGCTGAACTTTCCGAATAGAAATGACATCCAGGATTTTCCACTGCCGGTATACTCAACGTGTTCCAGCATCGTCTCTCATTATATCATATCATATACTATATATATATACTATATATATTTATTATATATAAGTTATATATATTTGATATATATATATTATCATTATATATTATCTATATTAATATTAATATATATATATATATACTATATATTATATATATACTACTAATTATATATACGTATATATATATATATATATATACTATATATAGTATATATATTAATAATAAAATAAAATAATAGTTAATAATAATAATGCATAATTAATAGAAAAATAATAATTAATAACATTAATAATAACACAAGAATTAAACATTAAATAATAATAAAAATAATTGAACACTAAATAATATAATAATCAATAATAATAATAATAAAATAATAATCCAATTGAAAAGCTGATGTTAATATTTTAAGCTGAAAAACCTAGCATTGGAGAAAGATAAAACCCTTCCAAAGCGTTACAAATTATCATTTTCTTATGCTCAATTAAATTATGGGACTGATATATATATTGTCTTACTCAAATTCATTTATAACTTCACAATTCAAATCAGTTGAATATTGAGCTAAATTATTTTGAGCCAGGATAAGCACAGAAAAAAAAATCCATATGATTTTTTCAAACATAGATTTTTCACTTGATTTTGCTTCCAAAAAAATCATTGATTGTTTTGCTTTATTATGATTGATTATAATTTAAAACCTAAAATCTATTATATTCTTTAATTTTTTGTCTCTCATGATCTGTGTATATGTATGAATCGAATGCGCGCACAGGACGCATGCAATACATTCATATAAAAAGGTTACTCTGCCACAAATTTCTACATTTATTATTCCCTGCCAAAAAGAGATCATGTTTTAAAAATGTTTTCTTTTTTTTTCTTGATGTTACATATTCATCAATTAATTACAAATAAACACTCGTTAATGTTTGTCCTCTTCATTTTGTCATCAAGTCTATTGGGCTACTTTTGAAGATTTTGAACTCAGAGCTAGGGCCTAGGTTTAAAAATTAATACTTATATCAACTTAAATAAAAAAGTTTGTTTACAAATTATATTTCGCGTGACGTCACGAATCTCAAAAAATTCAAAAAAAATCAATAAAAATCAAAAAAAGAATCAAAAATTGTTTTTTTTTTTCAAAAATATGTCCCTCTTTTAAAATATTACTTTTTGAGAGGCGAAAAAAATAATACTTAAATAAAAAAAAAGCGAAAAAAAAAGACGAAAATCTGATTTTGCTAGGGCGAACATTTTTATTTCAAAGTTAACGGCATTACTATGGCATTACTAAGCCTTTAGTCTTTTTCAGAGCTTGGTGTGCTTAGTTACATTGTCTTTGGTCGTCGAAAAAATTTTTTAAAAGTTTTACAATCTTTTTTCTAAGAAATTATAGTTTGCACTGTAAAAACCTAAGAGTAATGGATGCCGCAGAATGCTGGATATTTGAAAATCTTTTAAAAACAAAGATTTAGTATGATAAGTTATGAAGAAAAAATTTAATTATTAAAACGTATGAGGAAATATTTTATTCACCAGCACTTTCACTACCGTAGGAAAGAATTTTGTAAGACATTTTCAAGAATGCCATTATGAGAAAAGAAATGGTTGACTGGGAGTTTAAAATTAAAAAGGCTTTTTTGTTGGCCTTGTTTTGATTTTTTCATCAGAAAAATCTGTTTGGAATGAGGGAGGATACACTGATTTAAATAATTTAACATCAGCATGCAAAAGCACGAAAGATCACAGCGACATATGAAGTTATATTTTATTCCTTAAATCATTCGGTAATGTACGTGTGTGTTATTATGTTGGCATTAGACACAAAAAGATTTGATGTCCAACCAAACACAATGAAAAGGTTCACTAGAAATAGAAGAATTCTTCGAGGTTAAATAGATTTTTGCGGTCATATTCTAGGCTGTCAAAGAATTACTCTTTTAGGAAGCCATAATGAAAACAGACATGCAATCAAAATAATCGTGGAAAATTTATGTTAGATACTTCTGCAGTTGAATGAGCCAGGTAATGAATGAAAAATAGCAAATTCATCCTATCACACAGCGACAATTCTTCTCTGCTTTTCGAAAGCAGAATCCAAAATTATTAATTGAATCCAATCAAAATAGTAATGTTTAGACGAAATTCATTCTGGAAATTCTGAATGCGAAATTCATTTGCAATTCTCTTAGACGAGACATTAGACGTATCAAATATTTCACAGTTACGCTCTACTGTTTTTACGCAACCTTACAAAAGAAAACGAGAATAGTAGAAAGATTTCTTTTGGTTTTACAGACGTAAGTCTTGAACGTTCGGCAGATGCTTTAGCGTCAACACTGTTTTTCGCTGCCATAGAAAATATATAAAGGTGAAAGTAAAATTAATTCATCACACCTATTGATGGCAAGCTGCTACCATGTCAGCGTCATCTCCATGGTTTACAAGAGTAGGGGTAAAGAAAAAGTATTCATCCAGAGCTCTTATCTCTAACATTTTCGCTCGCACATCGTGAAATTTGAATTTAGTTTATCTCAAGCATGAGAAGCATATTAAGGAATGTAAGTTATTTCAACGGTTTTTAGGGCTTTAGGAAGTTTATTTCGCTAACTCGTTTAAAAGCTAATAATATCATCTTTAAAGAAGGTTTCAAACACCGCATCCAACTACGATGGGAATTACATCTGCTAGTTTCATTTATTGCTAAAGGAAAATCAATGTTTAATTGAATGAATTATATTGATGAAATAATTGATAATGTAGAGAAATGGGATGGAATAGACTATCAATTCCGCAATTGGATTCAAGCGCAAAAAATTAGGTGATTTTAAATTTATTTTTTTACCTTGAAGTTATGTAGTGAAATATTTTTCCTTTCACTGATGTTTATAGCTTCATGTCCTTCAATAAAAAGTTTGGATTTACTTATCATGTTGCTTAATTGAAGTTACGAAAAACTACTTAAATAGAATTGAGGAAAAACCAAATATTCTCTAAGAATATATGACAATGTTAAGGAAATATCTTCTCAGGAAAAACATCCATGAGATTACTATAGAATCTTATATAAATAACTCATTCAAAGGAGTTGTGAATCAACTACTACTAGTTCAGATTTTTAAATATCTGGAAGGATCTCTGTTTTACAGACTATTAAACAGTCATTAATTTTAAACAATACGCAAAAGATTTTCCTAAGAAACGTTTCGAGTCTCTAAGCATAATTTACGGAAGCCATTTTGACAAAATTCGACTGCAGAACGAATTTATAGTTGTGTATTCTTCGGATGATTTTAGAAATAAAAAAGTATTGCACTACTAATAAAACACTTCCAAGACAATGAACTATATGAAGTTACTAGCTTGAATTTTTTAACTTTCGCCATGCTCATTGCTACGACTACATCTACAACAGGCAACAGTAGAAGAAGCTTATTCTGCATTGAAAAGAATTAAAAGTATATATGTTAATAAAACAAGCGAAACTCGATTGTCAAAGTATTTCAATGATGTCAATAGAAGGAAAATTCTCTTGAAGTTAATAAATTCAGAAGATTTTTATGAAAGGATTATAAATTGAACTTCATAAAAAACGAAAGGAGGATGGGATTATATATGCACAATAACGGTAAGTACGATAATAATAATCTGAAATATTTATTTATATATATACTATATATATATATATATATTATATATATATATATATATATATACTATATTATAATATATAGTATATATATATATAATATATATAAATAATATATAATATATATATAATATATATATTATATTATATTATATTATATATATTATATATAATATTATACTTATTGATAAGGAATGATGCATTCATGGAGAAAATGCCACTGATATATATATATTATATATATAATATATACTATATATATATATATATTATATATATATTATATATAGTATAATTATATATATATTATACTATATACTATATATATATAGTATATATATATATATATCATATATATATTATATATATATATATATAATATAAGGTCATTTAATTATTATAATCATTCCTAAGCAGGTTTACATTTAAAGATAAAAATGTCTACAGCTTGTAGCTGAAGCAGGTTTACATTTAAAGATAAAAATGTCTACAGCTTGTAGCTGATGTAATTGTTAGAGCTTTGGCTAGTCATTCATAATTGCCCGGGTTCAACGCACCGTTTGAAGAGATGAAATAATTTTATATTTTTCAATTATTTCACAACGAGAGATCTTTGATAGATGATTTAAACGTCTATCTGGAGAAACTGGCCATGGAGAATCGAATGGTACCATCAGAAATGATCTCTCGATCATTTGCGGGGCCAGTCCTCTGAGTTTGCGTTCAAAAAGTAAGAAAACGACCCGTCGTCCCCGAAGACGGTCTTGTTGGTCTTGGAAACGACTCGTCGCACTCGAAAACGATTTTCCCGAACTTAGAAACGCGTCGTCAACTTTGAAAGCCGGTTCCCTGGTTCCTGAAACCCCTAATTTAAAGACTCAGGGGTCAAAAAACCAAATACCAAATAATCCGACCACTTCGGCAAAATACAGCTTCGCTCTCACTACAACTTAATATTATGAATTTCAAAAATTTTGCATTTATTTATTAATTAAGCAATTCGCAAAAATTTTGCATGGGCACGCGAAACGGGACGTAAGCATCTGGACAGTGCGCGCGTGTAATACACGGGGCCATTGGGGCTAAGCTCAAAGCGGTCGCCAACCCAAGAAACCCATGATTTTAAGCCCTTCAAGCGTCAAAAACCACGCCAAACAATTCGTAACTAGAAAGTACCCAAAAAACACATTCTTCCTAGTTGCCGAATGCCTCGTGTTACGCTTGTCGAAGTAAGGCCCCCTTACATAATCTTAAACAGATCCATCCTTAAATACTAGTGTCTTTAAAATATTATCTTGTCCACCTTCTTTTCTTCTTTCGCTGCTCTTTCTTCAACCCAAACTGATTCTATCTTTCTGCTATACCCTTCGTATTATTTTGCTGCAATACCTTAAACGAAAGAGCTTATTTTTTTAAAAATTTAGCTCTCTAGTAACTTTTGAACGACTTTTAAATAATTTAAAATCTCATTTCTTACACTTACTTATTTACCCTTTAACTTTGGCCTTCTTCTTCCAAATATGTGATCGCGTATTATGCATCGACACAGTTGATGTGCTCTTAAAACAGTTCAACATCCAACAATCTATCTTTGTTATCCAATATTTGTTTTTTACACCATACATTTGAAGTTCTTATTTAAAAAGTTAAGAATCGATAAAAATCAACTATTATTTTTTGATTTTTACTTTTTTAAAACATCTTAATTTTCTTGTTTTATACTATTTTGTATATTTAAGTGAATTAACTTCAATAGAAAGAATATAAAAAATAAAAATTAAAATAAAACTATATATTAATGAAAATTTTTTTAAATTGATATTTCATTTCTAACATTCTTTAACAAAAATATGGCATATTGGTAGAACTAACCGGTAATGTCTTAAACATCTTTAGTGGTTGCTGCTTTCAGCATAGTGTTTTCATTGTTAAGATTTTTTGTGAACCCAGAGCTATAGGCTTCTCATGGGTCTAAAAAATGTTGAAAAAGGAAGTTAACAATGTCGTGCAGATGCAGACTAATTATATTATATATATATATATATACTATTTTATTATATATATTTCTAAAAGTATATATATATTATATTAGATATATTATACTATTATATATATATTATATATTATATAAATTTTAAATGATATAAATGTAAAAAACAGATATGTTATTCCAGTATTTGAATATTGTCTACAATTTTAGCACCTTCATTAAAAACGAGATATTCTGGACGAGCGGCGCGCACATACAGCAGAGGGGGAGGATTTTTTTTGGCTTTGGAGGATAAGATACGGAGTAAGCTGTCTAGCTAGAAAGCCCATGCGGCTTACTTAAGTATTATTTTTATTTTATAATTTTTCCCATGGGTTGAACCTGGGACAATTCAGAGAGGCCCGATGCGTGCTTCTTAATTATTACATCATAAGTAGTAGTAAAGAAACCTCTAGAACTAAATGCACTTGAAGATGTTCTCAAACATATTAATCATTATTTATTATGGGTGGATCTGGGACATTACTAGAGGGTTATCTGCGGCTTCTTAATTATATCTATAATTATCTATGGGTTGACTGGGACTCAGTTCTAGATAGGCATTAGCGGCTCTGCATTATTATTCTTATTATTATTAATTTACTGGAAGTTTAACCCTCGCGACATGTTTTTGATTCTGGGTTTTTAAATTTTTAAGATATTAATATACTTAATTATTATATATGTTGGATGTGACCTGGGAACAGAGTTCCTAGAAATAAAGGCCTCATGTCGCTCTTATTAAAAATTATAATACTCTTCATTATTACATTAATTTTTATTATTAAATTTTTATTAGACTTAATTCCTTAATATTTACACTACCGAGGACTTATGACCAACTAACGGGACCTCTAGAAGCACACGACCCCACCCACCCATGCGTGCTTCATCGACTATTATTTTTATGGGCGTAGACATATCATCAAGAAATAACGGACCACTGCCGCTTTTAAAATACTTCATTCATCATTGAAGAGTGATCTTTGTGTGCTGCTGAGCGACCAAACTATCAGAAGAGGGGCATTTTAGCGGTTTTACAACATTATATCATTATTTTTAACATATTAATTATTATTGGCCTGACCGTTAAGTACGTTTTACGATACACACACACACACAACATGAAATTTCTTTAAAAATATTATTCTTTTTTTATTATTTATTTGGCATCTGTATTTATCACCTTCTAGAGGGGCCAATGGGGCTACTTAATTATTAATTTTATTGGTTGACCTGGGACAGTCTAAAAATCACCATGTGGCGGGGGGCGGGCTCTTAAGTATTATTCATTTATTTATTATGAGTTTGACTGGGCAAATCAAGTTCCAGAGGGGTTAATGGCGGGGGGCCTTCTTAATTCTTATTTTTAAAACGATTATGTTATTTTGGTTGAACCCTGGGACAGTCTACGATATCCCGCATGAGCTTCTTTCATAATATTATCTTATGATTTGCTATTTTGCGCGGTTGACTCGCGTTACCATTCATACCGGGCCTAATACCGGGCGCTTCTTCTAATTATTGAGCGGGTGATTGGTTGACCTGGGCAGTCTAAAAAGGACCAACCATGCGGCTTCTTAAGTATATTTCTTATTGTAATCATGATGGTGGAGATGACTGGGACGTTCTAGAGGTGGTTAATGCGGCTTCTGGCTTTTAATTGTATATTATTATTAATTATTAATTATATATCGGTTGACTGGGATCACGTCTGAATTATGGCCCATGCGGCTTCTGAAGTATCTATTAATTATTTATAAAATTAATATGGATCTGACTTCAGGGACATCTAGAGGGGCAAATGCGGGGCCCTTTTAGGTTATTATTTCCTTAAATTATTAGAGCCATTAATTAGAAGCAATTGGACAATAAAAAAGAGCAGTAAGAAGCCACCATGGGCCTTATCAAGAACTGGTGTTATATATTATATATTATATTAAGAATTAAAATTTAAATTATATCCCTATGGTTTTCACTTAAATCAACTATTTATTTTTATTTTTATATTATTTTTATTAAATCACTATATATTTAGTATATTATAATATATATATAATATATATATATTCATATATATATAACTATATATAATATATATTATATATATGGCGCAGCCATCCCCGAACAGGCCAGGCTGTAACTCAAGAAAAGAACTAATAACATTAACATCGAAAATAATATGCATTTTAATATACATTTTATCGTGCATAACATTTTTAACAAGTAGAATTAAAAAAAAATTAATAATTATTCTAAATATTTATCAATAACATCCATATTTAGAGCACATGATTTAGCAGGCTCTGATTGACTTGAAAGACCTTGAAGCTGCAGTCTCCGGTCTCGGGAAGACATAGTTGCCAAATGTCCCGCTTTCATATACAATAATTGGAGAAATTAGGTTATTTTTTTCTTTTCTTTATATATCCTTCTTAGGGGTTCGAGCCCGACTGGAGGGACAGGGGGGGCGGTAGACGAAGCCCCCTCTCGCCCCCGGTAGGAGCGGCCAGAAACCCCGACTCAGCCTGCTCGATCGTTCTTGTTTACCACCCCGTGGGATAATTCCTTCTACGCTGGAACAAAAGAGAAAAAATTCACATTTGACAACTTTTCCGTCTCAGATCTGCGGAAGTAAGCCGCATAACGTTCGATTTATAATCAAAAAACCCTGTAAATTTTTCTCATACTTTTCTGAACGAATTCTTAATTTTTCTAAAAAAAGCGGTTATTTATTTTTTTTTAATTTTATCTTTCTTAACAGGTGATTTCAAAATGTTCTCCTGATTAATCAAAATGAAATATTTATTTGTTCGTGTACCGGTTATAGTTTTTTAGTTACATGCCTGCCCTTTTCGGGAAATGTTAAGATATATCATAATTAATATATTTAGTAATATATATATCATATTATATTATATATATATTATATATCATAATATATAGTATATATATAATATTATAACTTATATAATATATATATATATATAATATATAAGTATATAATATATACCTATATGTTAGTTGAACATTAGCAAAGTTTATAAAACACGAAACGCGTAAATACCTTCAGTACTAGAAAGACTCCTTTCAACAAATCGTTGTAAGAATCTCTGTTTTCAGGTGTTTGAAGAAGCTCCAAAGGACAAAAAGAGAAAGAAATTAGATAGAAATCAGGCGCAAGAGAATAGAGAGAGAGGACATGAAGTTCGTTTGTCAAGACGCCCACAGAAAAATACGTAGGACTTCTCTGCTTCTCCTCTAACAAAGTTTTGCTTTTTGAGTTCAAAATTATATCATAAATAAATTTGAAAAAAGGTAGATTCTGTAACGAAGTCGACACATGAGAAGAAGTAGATATTACGAGAATCATTTACATATTACATCATCTATTCAATCACTAAACTAAAAGTTATCATTCATTTACATATACATATATCAGTAACGATATAAACATTAATCAAAAACTCACAATAGGGACCTATAATGAAAAAGATCAGCACTGGCCTCCTTTTTCGTAAAACGTTCCGCTTACATACCTGAAACTAAATTAACAATATATTATATATATATATATAATTATATATATATATAATATATATAATACTATATTATATATATATATATATTTATTATTATAATATATATTTCCTGTCATAAGTTATTATATAATATAATCAGTATATATATATATAATATTATATACTTATATATATAATATATATATTTATTATATATATTTATTATATATATAATATATAGTATATACTATATATATTATATATATATATATAATAATATATCATATATCAGGGTTGGCGATGAGGTGGGCTCGACCCGAAAAAACCCACCCGGGTATTTAAAATTAAAAAACCCACTTGAAAAACCCCGCTATTTCTTCCTATATGATGTTTTAAGATTAAAAAAAAAAAAATCTCAACATATATTTGAACGAAAATAGTAAACAAAAAATAAAAATATTATAATATTGGCAGCATCAGTTTAAATAAGTGAAAATTTTATAATAAATTTTAAAAATCTATTAAAAATTAAGTTTTATTTTATATTCAAAGGGGAAAGAGTACTATATAACTTAAATACTATATATATATTATATTAATATATATATTTATACTATAATATATATATATATACTACTAATATTAATATATATATATATATTAATATATTTTTCATTTTATTATTTATATTTATATAATATATTATTATATTATATAAAATATATATATATATATATATAATATATTATTATATATATATATTATATATATAAAAAACATATATATCATATATATATATATAAATATATATAAGTCAATATCAATATAAATATCGTATATATATATATCATATATATAATCAAAATTTATTACTTATATTATATATAATAATAACTATAGTATATATATATATATATATAATATATCTAATATAATAGCGATCTATCAATATAAAATATATATAATATAAATATATAATATATAATATATTTATAATATATTATATATATATATATATATATTATATATTATATGGACCATATATATATTATAATATAAATATATAATATATCATGTAGCTCATATATATTATTAATAATATATAATACTATATATAATATGATATTATATATATATATCTATTATATATATATAGATCTAGTCTATTATTATCAATAATATATAATTACTTAGCTAAAAAATTAGAATAATATAGACGTTATATTATTACAGATTAAAAATATAGTTATATAAGAGAAATTAATATATTACTATATGAGCTCGTCTCCAAAAAGTGGCTGCTAGACTTTTTTCGAGATGGTGAAGGCCATATCCAGGTCTTAAGGTTATGTATCATTTCAACAACGTACTTATTCAATATAAGAAATGAGACGTTGTTACGCACTAAAAAAAAAAACTTTTAATACTGTTTTTTATCAAGAAAATGCTTCTTCTTTGTGCTAGTTTGCCATTTTAATGGTAAAGATTTACACAATTTCTTTCTGATTTTCTTGATGCTGTCATATACAGTTATAACCATGTTGTCTATTGTTGAAATTGTCTAAGCAGCCACTCGAACAATTAGATATTGGAATCCCCTTTACTTCTAACATCTGTAAGTCCATCACTCTTCAACGGTTGTATCAGCACTTGAGTTCACTAATTTGCCAGAATATCACAGAGCGCTTACAACTATTTCTTTAGATAATTATTTGTGATACCGTCAAAATCAAAAAATCCACTAGTAATATTTAAATCTTTACTCTTGCAGAGTGCCTTAACATTCAGTCACTCAGTCCATTTCAATTTCCTAGTTTTCTGTCCGGAATCACCAGGAGTCTTTGCATTACTTCGTTATGTAAATGAAACATTATAGTAACTAGGAAACAAACAATTAAATTCAATTATGAAATTCGGCAGTTATGCGAAACAAGGAAAGGAAAAAAAAAAAAACAATTTCCCCTCCCCCGTTTTTTTCTGGGTTTTATGAAAAAACAGAAAAACCCGCCACATACCATGGGCTTTTTCAAAAAAGCTGTTTTTAGAAGTGCAGATTTTATACATAATGATATATATATATAATATATATATATACTATATTATTATAATTATATAATATAATATATATATAAATAAATATATATCTAATATTATATATATATAATACTATATATGTATATATAATTATATTATATATTATATAGATATATAAATATATTATACAATATATATATATTATAAATATATATGAGAGATATTAAACGCGAGTTACATTGAGGATTTTTTTTGTCCTAATGGATGTTGGATGATAGTCGGTTTAAATGGATAATGATATATTGGTTGAGGTGCTGTAGACATAGAATCCGGCTGGGGGACCTGGAGGAAAAAATAAGTGCGATAAGTCGTAACAGGAAATGCCTGAAGGTAAAGGAATGTGACGCTTTGCAATACGGCGAATTACAAAGCGTGCATAACAGGAACGAAATGACAAGGGTTTGTGTTGAGTGGGGTATGAATTGCTGGGCTTTGCCCACGGCTAACCCCCAACTTAGACTGAGATACCCATAATGAGGATCCCGATTAATAATAATAATAATAATAATAATAATAAAATATAAAGTCAATAAAATAATTAAAATAAAATAATATAAAAATAAAAAAATAATAATAATAATAATAATAATTATATAATAATGTACTTTATATAGTATAGCTTTTTTTTTTGATTTACTGAAACTGATATAAGACGAAGTTTTCAATTTTTAATTCTGGTAAATCGTTATAGACTGTGTAGCACATTTTAACTAAACGCTTTCTATCTTTTTCTTACCTGAGACAAGGAAGATTTACTTGTGACGCACTATTTCTCTAGCATTTATCTATGTCTTTTGGATTTGAAATATTATGAAGCATTAGATATTCCAGGAAGTTACATGCCTTATTTTTGTAGTAGCGTCGGCGTTCCTTTAAGAGAGATAATGGTTCAAATTTGTCTTATTATTTGTATTATTTTTCAAAGTTTTTTTAAATTCAAAAGGTGGAATGTATCTCATACTAAAGTATTTTAAGTGGGCTGAAGTCGGATGATAAGCTTTTTTGCTTCTAAAAATTACGAATTGTTAATAGCTGATCTTGGCAGCGTATGGCATTGACTGGCAAAGACAATATAGTATAGATGTAGCTGATACGTTTATTACTTTTTCTTCAATATAGTTTAAGAATGTATTTTTTTTTTATTTTTTTCAATTTGACTGTATATCATTGATTTCACTAGTTTTTGCTTCTACAGCTGTGATATTTCTTCTGAACGATCATTTTGTTTCATCTCTATTGGTTACCTCACTACTCGCATTTCCAAGTAATTTATTAGAGCAATTTGTGACTCTTTTTCAAGTTAAATCCTTAATTTTTATGTTGAATTTCACTATAGTTTTCTATTGCTAATTTGATCTTAATGACGTTTTGCGTTATGAAAGTTTAATTAGATTCTATCTACCTATTGTGATCCTAATATTAAGACACGTCTGCTTGCTTTTTAGTGGACGTGTAGCGCATATTATGTTCCTTTATTAATAATTGGAAATAAACGTCATCCACAATGAAACCATGATAAAAGTCGGGAAATAAAATATCATCTGGTATAACATGTAATAATAATCGGCCACGAAAGATCCCTGTGGTAACCACCGCAAGTTGTTGTAGTGGTTCTGACTCATTTTCAACCTAATTTTCACATCGAGATTCTCCATTTAGGTAATCGTTTAATAACAATAAACTAATAACCAATTATCAATTATCTTCAATTATTCCCATTATATTTATTATTGATAATTATTATAAATATTATTATATTATTCATATTAATTATATATAATATTATTATATTCATTGTTATTAATTATTATATTACATATATTATTATTATTATTATTTTATTATTTATTATCTAATTATTATATTATTCATCTTATTATATAACTATCATTACATTTTATTATTATAATTGATTTTATATTTACTTTCGAATTTATTTTGTAATGTTATTGTAGAGGATATACGACATCTACTATCACGAGCCCCCACCAGGTTGGTGGGGAAAATATTGAAATAACGATATAGCGACCATTAATGCTCCTTTTAACTCTCCCGCAATACTCCACACATGCACAGGGTGAGTAGGAGAGTCGTGGCTGTCAGTGGCATTTGCGCATCTTCAATTTTTTTATTGCTTTGAAAAAAAAGGTGAAATGATATATATATTATAATATTATACTGATACAATATACAGTATAACACATATACACTTTTAGTATATATTATAATATCATAATAATATATACTCGATACTATATATAATATTATATGTACACTTTTTCTCCTTTTCCTTCCTTTCGTTGGTCATAAGATAATATTTAGAATAGAAAAAAGAAGAAATTTAAAACTAAAAATTCAACAATAGCTATAATATTATCCCTTCATTTTCGTAAAAAAATTAGATGAAAATGAGAAAAATGGTTTTGATATTGGAAGATATTGGTTGCAGAGATAAAAAAGAAAGAAAAAAACCGCAAAACAAAATAATTCCTATTATCATTGACTGACCTAAATAATGATATTATTATAAGAGAAAATTTTCACTTGGAACGAATTAAAATAATGAAAGAAAACATTTGATGTGTCTGTTTATTTTATTATTTTTTTTTTTTTAAATTAATTCAAAGTATTATTTATATAAGGGAAGTAAGATAAATTTATGATTTTGAAGTAGGTTATTTGTCTTTAAAATAAAAAAAGTAACAACTAAGATAAATAAATAATTTTGCATTGCTATTACAATTTTAACTTATTTCTCTTTCATATCGCGTATACTATAACAGGTTTACCGTGTTCAGCAGACGTGTACAACCTAGCCGTCCGCCTCAAAGTGAACCCCGCCAACTTCTTATATTTGGTCGAGATAGATTTGGCCAATTGGTGAACTGGTGATGGATGAGCCGTTTTCACAATACATTGTATCTTTTTCTAAACGTAAACGCTGTTGGCAAAAACAAAAATGAACTTACTAACGACGTCATAGAAGGAAGTAAAAGTAAAAATATATTAATCCATTCTATACTTTGAAGTTTCCACTCAATCATATTTTAATTAGTCTTTCAAAACATTTTAATTTTTTTTCATTATTGTATGGGATTGTACCACTTTCAAAAAAGTTGTATATCAATAAGTTTTATAATTTATATAATATTCTATATATTTATATATAAATTAATATATATATTATATATATGCATATATATAGGTACTAGGTTATACTATAATATATATATTTATATATATAATCTATATATATATAT
>JABUQX010035594.1:30000-35000 GCA_015478945.1 Trachelipus rathkii | reverse complement strand
TAAAATTATTTTGATTATTTTTTTTTCTTAAAAACCCAAGTGGGGAAAATAGCGGGTTTTCTTCAAGGTGGGTTTTTTAAAAATACCCGGGGGGGTTTTTGGGTCCAGCCCACTCCATGCCCACCCTAGATATATAATATTATATATATATATATATAAATATATATATATTTATATACTATATATATATATATATATATATATATATAGTATATAATGATATAATATATATATATATATATATACATACTGTAATATATAATATATATATATATATATATAATATATATTTTATATATATATAATATATATATATATTTATATATATATATATATTTATATATATATATTATAATACTATATATATATATATATATATATACTTATTGTTTTAGTTTCACGGTATGAAGCGGAACGTTTTACGAAAAGGAGGCCAGTGCGATTCTTTTTCATTATAGGTCACCTATTGTGAGTTTTTGATATAATGTTTTATTTTTATATTTTAGAACCAGTTCAGTTCATTCGTATATTTTCCAAAATGATTAATATCGAATGAGTAAGTTTGTTGATTTCATACTTAACATGTTTGTTGCTTGTAGATATATCTTGGCATCTTCATATGAGATAATTTTGATAAAAAGCAAATTTGTTAGAAGAGAGTTCCTGTTTTTTGTGGGCTCTTGGACAAAAGACTATTCATCGTCTAACTTCTCTTATTCTTTGCCTGATTTCATATCTTAAATTTCTTTTCTGTTTTTGCCTTTGGAGTCTCCCATCTAATTATCCTTCCTAAGATTCTTAATGTTGGAAAGGATCTTCAGCATAAGAGGTATTTCGGCTTTTCCTGTAAACTTTAGTGACAATACTGTCCATATATATATACTATATATATATATATATATATTATATATATATATATATTATATAATATATTATATATATACCGTATATATATAATATATATATATAATTATATATATTTATATATATTATACTATATATATATATATGTCAGCTTCCCGAAAAGGCCAGGCATGTAACTAAAAAAACTTATAACCGGTACACGAAATAAATAAAAAAAATTTAATCAGGAGACATTTTTTTACCGCAGAAATTTAAAAAAAAATTAAAAAATAAGCATTTAAAAATTAAAATTTGTTAAAATTGATGAAAAATTTACAGTTTTTGAAAATTCGAAGATGCGGCTTACTCCCAGATCGAGACGGAAAGTTGCCAAATGTTGAACTTTTTTTTCTTTTTCACTAAAGAATATCCCACGGGTAAAACAAGAACGATATGAGGAGTCGGGGTTTCCTGGCCTACCGGGGGACGACGGGGCGGGACTTCGTCCCCCCCTGTCCCCCGTCGGCTCGAACCCCCTAAGAAGGATATAAAAAGAAAAAACATTATTAATTTTCATCCAATTATAATTATAAAGCGACATTGGGGGCACTGTTTCTCCCGAACCCGAGGACTGCTGCTTTCAAGGTCTTCTCAAGTCAATCAGAGCCTGCACTTTTTACTAATATTAATTTAAGGTGTTTATAATAAATATTAGAATAAATTAATTTTTTTTTAATTTCTACGGTAAAAATGTCTCCTGATTAATAAAATGATATTTATTTTCAGGTATACTGTTAATAGTTTTCTAGGTTACATGCCTGAACTCTTCGGGTTGCTGGCCTATATATATATATATATCTTATATTATATTATTATATATATATATATTAATATATATATATATATATATACTTATATATGATATTCTAATAAAATAATAAATAAATAAGTGTTTTAACGTGAAAACCAATAGGGTAATAATTTTAATAAATATATATATATATATATTATACAGTTCTTTGATAGGCCATGTGGTCTTACTGTCTTTTTTTATTTCCAATGTTCTAATTAATGCTCTTAATAATTAAGAATAATAACTAAAAGGTCGCATTTGCCCTCTAGAATGTCCAGTCAATCCATATTAAATTAATTAAATAGAATAATAAATTACAGAAGCCGCATGGGCCAATTCAGACTGTCCTAGTCAACCCATAATAATTAATAATTAATAATCAATTAATAAGAAACCGCAATTAACCCCATCTTAGAATTGTCCAAGGTCCACCATATTAAATAAGGATCAATACTTAAGAAGCGCCATGGTCTTATTATCGCCTGTCCCAGCTCAACAATAAAAATTAATAATTAAGAAGCCGCATTGGCCCCTCTAGATGTCCCAGTCAACCCAATAATAAATAATAAAAAGAATAATATTTAAGAGCCTCTCATGGGGTATCTAGGCTGTCCCAGGCACCAATAATAAAAATCGTTATAAATAAGAATTAAGAAGCCGCATTAACCCCTTTGGAATGTCCCAGTCAACTCTCATAAATAAATAAGAATAATACTTAAGAAGCCGCATACTCCTATCTAGACGTGTCCGCCATCAACCAATAAAATTATTAATTAAAGCAGCCGCCGCATTGGCCCCTCTAGAATGTCCCATGCAACCCAACATAAATTAATAAATAAGAATAATATTTTAAAAGAAGCCTCATGGGGTATCTAGACTGTCCCAGTCAACCAATAATAAATAATAGTTAAAAATAATTAAGATTAAGAAACCGCACATTAGCCCCTCTAGAATGTCCCCATCAACTCATAATAAAATAAAGAATTAATACTTAAGAAGGCCGCATGGTCCTTTTCTAACTGTCTTATGAACCATAAATAATAATAACTGAGAAGCGCATTGGCCCCTTAGAACTGTCCCAGATCAACCCATAAAAATAACAGAATTCAGAATAATTTTTACATAATAAATTAATTACATGCTAAGTAATGAAGAGTAATTATAATTTAAAAAGCCACATGGGCCTATCGGGACTGTCCCAGTCAACCCACAATAATTAATATTAAGACATAATATTTAAAAAGCCGCATTGGCCCTTCTAGATTTGTCCCGGTCAATCCATAATAATTAATAAATAAGAATAATAATTCAGAAGCACGCATAGGCCATATCGTAGACTTGTCCCAGATCAACCCCATAAAATAATAATTAAGAAGCCGCCATGACCCCTCTAGACTGTCCCAGTCCACCCATAATAAATAATGATAATACTTAAGAGCCGCATTGATTTCTATTTAGACTTTCAGTCCAACCAATTAAAATTATATTTAAGAAGCCGCATTGGCCTCTCTAGAATGTCCAGTCAACCCATGAAAAATTATAAATAAAAAATTAATACTTAAGAGCCGCATGGGCCTATCTAGACCGCTTCCACTTCCTATTTATCCTTCAAAGCCAAAGAATCTCCCTCTCGTTGCTGATATGTTTGCGCCCTCCCCCTCCAGCATATCTGTCTTTCTAATAAGGGTGCTAAAATTGTAGAAAATATTCAAATACTGGCCTAACATATCTGTTTTACGACATGGATTATACAAAAAGACTATATATATATATATATATATATATATTATATATTATATATATATATATATATATATATATATTTATTTTTTATTTTTATTTTCTATATATATATATATATTATATATATATATATAGTCAGGCAATCTAGGAATTAATTTTTCCAATTTTTAACCCTAGAGCCTAGCTCTGGGTTTCAAAATCTGACAATGTTGAAAAACACTGAAAGAGCAAACACTAAAGAATGTTACAGACTTACGGGTTACAATGCCAATAGTTTGTTGAAAATAGAAAAAATATAATTAAAAAATTCATAATATTTATAGTTTTATTTTAATTTTTTTATTTCTATTGAAGTTAAATCACTTAAATATACAAAAAAATATATAAAAAAATATGAAAAGAGTAAAAAAATAAAAAAATCAATTAAAAATATCAGTTGATTTTTATCATTTGATTTTTTTCATGCCATCCCTGGTTGTGTAAAACAAATGGAAAAAGATAGATTGTTGGATTTGAATGTCTTAAGAGCATCAACTGTGTGTGGCATATCCGATCACTATTTGGAAGAAGCAAAGTTAAAGGTAAAATAAAAGTGTAAGAAATGGTTGAAAAATTTTAGAAGTGCAGAAGTTATAAGTGTAGAGAAATTAGAATATGAAGGATATTCAGCAAATAATACGAAAGGGTACTAGCAGAAAAATGGGAATAGTGAAAGAAAGAGCAGAAGAAGAAGAGTGGACAGATATTTTAAACATATTTAAGGTGACTGTAAGATTAGTAAGGGGGGGCTACTTCGACAGGAAACGAGCATTCGGCACTAGACGAATGTGTTTTGGTACTTTCTAGTACGAATTGTTTGCGCGTTTTTGACGCTTGAAGGGTTAAAATATGGGTTTCTGAGGTTGGCGACGCCTTTGGGCTTAGCCCCAAGGCCCCGTGTATTACACCGCACTGTCCAGTGCTTCGCACCGTTCCGTGCCCTGCCGCATTCCGAAGGCTCGATTGATTAAGTCATGTAGGCCCGAACTCCGGAGAGGTTTGGTGATTTTTTCCATCGTAAGCACTGCAGCACGTCAATGACGGCGGCAAGTCACCAAGGACTAGTCCGAGTGCTGCATCACGTCTCCAAGGCTGGAAAGGATATCTCCAACTCCGAAAGAGTTTGAATCAATGCGGCCGTGTTTTTAAAGCCGGGAAGCCTTCTTCGAGATCTGGTAGACCTCTTTCGGTGGTTTTAGATGTGAACTCAGAAACTTGGACCTGCAAATGATCGAAAGATCATTAGATTCGATTTATCCCTGTCTTTTACCCACAATCGATATTTAAATCATCTTTCTACAACCTCTTATTGGCAAATATAATACTCTTCAAAGGGGTATTGAACAGCGCTATAATCAACAACCAACCAGAGTGGATACACTTGCACCCAGAAATAAGCGATACGCTTTTCACTAACCTGTTATTAAAATAGGTACATTACCGTAGGAAGAAAGGACGCTTAAATAATTAAATAAAATCAAGAATAAACAATATTATTTATTAATATATATATATATATATA
>JABUQX010035594.1:0-27500 GCA_015478945.1 Trachelipus rathkii | reverse complement strand
GCTGGAATTGAAAGTTCATAGGACAGTGCTATTAGTTTTCATCATTATGATACCTCGTCCATAGATGCTGAAAACGATTCCGTTAATGATGGTGTACTATATAAGCAGTACCTTAATTATTTGTTGCTGGCGCTTGTATATTGCTCATTTATATACACACACACACATACATTACAGGACACTTCACTTAAACCTAATCTAACCAACCATTACGCTAACTTAATGATCACATGACTTATTTCCATAACTTCATGCATCTGTTATCCGTTTTCTAAACGTCATTATTACTTTCGTATTTATATTTTCAAATCTCATTTTCTTCTGCAGGCGTCAACTATTATATTTTTAGCACATGACGAAACATTTATATTTTGGTTAAAAAAAATTTTATTTTTTTTATAAAAAATTATTTTAAAACTTTATATTTATAAAATTTTATTTATTTTATTAAATTTTTTTAAAACATTATGTTTTTACTAAAAAAAATTTGTTTTTTTTTTTAAATATGTACTTTATTTACCCTAAAGCAGTAAAGCAGTAGCACAATCACCATGCCACACTCCTTCCACCATGGCATGACATGCTATGTCATGTTCTATTGATTTACTGCTTTACGTCATATTTGAGCATGTATTTGGCATAAACATAGCAGAAAGGAAAAAAAAGTTCTTTGTATGAACATAACAATTTATTAAATACATTTTTTTTACTAAATCTTTTATTCTTTTTATTCTTTTACTAAAAATATCAATTATGCCTTTTAAACCCTACCATTTATATTTCAATTTATATTCTTTTTAGATGTGGCTTTAATAAGTTTATACTATTTTCTAAACCTCTAGTATATACCTAAGCCAGAACACATGTACACCTGGAAATCATACCAAACAAACAAACAAGCACATTAACTTTGCAAAGCTCTGTTGTATCATTTTCGTGTCCACTTACATAATATAGTGTTTTCGTTTAAGCATTAACTTAATTTATTTTCCTATGAGATGAAAAATTTATTTGATTTCCTTTCCAAGCTTTAAATGAATTTTATATTTTTCTTTTAACGTTAACTAAAAATTTTATTAAAATTTGTTTCATTAAAATTTGTTTCATGTTTATATATATATATATATATATATATATATATATATATATATATATATATATATATATATATATATATATATATATATATTATATATATATAAAATATGTAATAATATATAACAATATATATATTTATAATATTAATATATGTATATATAATATATATATATAATATATATATATATATAATATATATATATAATATAATAATAATAATATAATATATATATATATATATATATATATATATATATATATATAATAATAATAATAATATATATATATATATATATATAAATAAATATATATATATATATATATATATATAATAATCATCATCATAATAGATACATTTCTTTATAACTATATATAAGAAAAAAAAATTACATAAAATATTTGTAATATATAAACAACAATAATAATATATATATATAATTTGAATATTAACAATTGAAATAATTTATTTTAAAAACGTTGGCATGTGATATATCGTAACCTTTTTTAAGGGTTTCAATACGTCACTGTAAAAATTATATATATATATATATATATATATATATATATATATATACTTTCATATTATTTTGATACACACACACCTATATATATATATATATATATATATATATATATATATATATATATATATATATATATATATTGTATATGTGCTATTTTCGGAAAATTTTTTTTTATGATAAATAATAAAACCAATGCTCCAAACATAATTGTTAAACGATGTAATTAAAACTTTTCTTAAAATGTTCACTTTATTAAATCCTTAAAATTAAAACAGCAAGCAGGTAAGATATTATATATATATATATATATATATATATATATATATCTCTCTCTCTATATATATATATATATATATATATATATATATATATAACTATATATATATATATATAAATATATATATAAATATGTATATAGGACATTATATCCCATGTTACTCGATTATTATGCAAATTTTCGATAAGAAAAACAACGAATTTGGAGCCTTTTCTTTATTTCTGCAATTTCTATTATTTATTAGCGTTATTTGCATTTTGATTTTTAAGAAATTAACAAAGATTTTTATTATTATTATTATTATTATTATTATTATTATTATTATTATTATTATTATTATTATTATTATTATTATTATTATTATTATTATTATTATTATTATTATTTTTTATGAGTATTATGTAATACGAATTTAATTTTTTTCAAGTTTTATTTTTATTGATTTTGGATTATTATTATAATTTATGGGTATTTTATTTAAAAAAACTCCCGGACCCCGCGAGCTTGCGAGCAGCACCCTTCTGCGGGGACAGAGGGATGATATAGGGGGGCCGAGAGGCCACCCCAGATCAAAACATAAAATATATACAAATATCAAATATCAATTTATTATTGTCAAGTTGTTTCTACAAACTTTACGTATACATTCATCAAATTTAAACTGAAATAAATAGCCTAAGCACGGCCTAAGCTACTCATTTTTATAAGACTATAGGTGTGAAACACAAAAAAATATATGTCAATTTCTTTCTAATTTTTGTTAATATTAATTAAATTACATTTGAAAATCCAGTATTTACTAATGTATTTAACCTCAAATCATTGAAATTACGTTACATTTTTATTGATTTTCGTTCCTAGGACAACATCATATAAAAAGATATATATATATATATATATATATATATATATATATATATATATATATATATATATATATATATATATATATATATATATATATATATATATATATATTTAGATATATCCACTACTATATATATATATATAACATAACTATATATATATAACATATATATATATATATATATGCCTATCATATATATATATATCATATATATATAACAATATATATACTCATCTATATATCTCTATATAACTAACTGCTATATATATATATATATATATATATATATATATATATATATATATATATATATATATTGTTTATTCTTGATTTATTTAATTATTAGCGTCCTTTCTACGTAATACCTATTTTAAAGGTTAGTGAAAGCGTATCGCTTATTTCTGGTGCAGTGGTATCCACTCTGGATTGTTGTTGATTATAGCGCTGGTTCAATACCCCGTTTGAAGAGTATATATTTGCCAATAAGAGGTTGTAGAAAGATGATTTAAATATCGATTGTGGGTAAAAGACAGGGATAAATCGAATCTAATGATCTTTCGATCATTTGCAGGTCCAAGTTTCTGAGTTCACATCTAAAACCACCGAAAGATTTCTACCAGATCTCGAAGAAGGCTTCCCGGCTTTAAAAACACGGCCGCATTGATTCAAACTCTTTCGGAGTTGGAGATATCCTTTCCAGCCTTGGAGACGTGATGCAGCACTCGGACTAGTCCTTGGTGACTTGCCGCCGTCATTGACGTGCTGCAGTGCTTACGATGGAAAAAATCACCAAACCTCTCCGGAGTTCGGGCCTACATGACTTAATCAATCGAGCGTTCGGAATGCGGCAGGGCACGGAACGGTGGATGCACTGGACAGTGCTGTGCGGTGCTGTGCGGTGTAATACACGGGGCCTTGGGGCTAAGCCCAAAGGCGTCGCCAACCTCAGAAACCCATATTTTAACCCTTCAAGCGTCAAAAACGCGCAAACAATTCGTACTAGAAAGTACCAAAACACATTCGTCTAGTGCCGAATGCTCGTTTCCTGCCGAAGTAGCCCCCCTTACTAATCTTACAGTCACCTTAAATATGTTTAAAATATATGTCCACTCTTCTTCTTCTGCTCTTTCTTTCACTATTCCCATTTTTCTGCTAGTACCCTGTCGTATTATTTGCTGAATATCCTTCATATTCTAATTTCTCTACACTTATAACTTCTGCACTTCTAAAATTTTTCAACCATTTCTTACACTTTTATTTTACCTTTAACTTTGCTTCTTCCAAATAGTGATCGGATATGCCACACACAGTTGATGCTCTTAAGACATTCAAATCCAACAATCTATCTTTTTCCATTTGTTTTACACATACCAGGGATGGCACGAAAAAAATCAAATGAAAAAAATCAACTGATATTTTTACTTAATTTTTTTATTTTTTTACTCTTTTTATATTTTTTTAATTTTTTTGTACATTTAAGTGATTTAACTTCAATAGAAATAAAAAAATTAAAATAAAACTATATATATATATTATGAATTTTTTAATTATATTTTTTCTATTTTCAACAAACTATTGGCATTGTAACCCGTAAGTCTGTAACATTCTTTAGTGTTGCTCTTTCAGTGTTTCATTGTAAGATTTTGAACCCAGAGCTAGGCTCTAGGGTTAAAAATTGAAAATTAATGCCAGATGCTGACTAATTATATATATATATATATATATATATATATATATATATATATATATATATATATATATATATATATATATATATATATATATATATATATATATTTTTTTCTTTATATATATATTTTTTTTCTGTATATATATATATATATAGTTTTTGTATAATGTCGCAAAACAGCTATGTTATTTCAGTATTTGAATATTGTCTACAATTTTAGCACCCTTATTAGAAAAGACAGATATGCTGGAGAGGGCGCAACATACAGCAACGAGGAGGGAGATTTTTGGCTTTGAGGATAAGAATAGGAGTGAAGCTGTCTAGATAGGCCCATGCGGCTTCTTAAGTATTATTTTTATTTATTATTTATCATGGGTTGACTGGGACATTCTAGAGAGGCCAATGCGGCTTCTTAATTATTAATTTTTATTGGTTGACTGAAGAGTCTAAATAGAACCATGCGGCTTCTTAAGTATTATTCTTATTTATTATGGGTGGACTGGGACATTCTAGAGGGGTTAATGCGGCTTCTTGATTATTAATATTATGGGTTGACTGGGACAGTCTAGATAGGCCTATGCGGCTTCTGAATTATTATTCTTATTTATTAATTATTATGGATTGACTGGGACAGCTTAGAGAGGCCAATGCGGCTTTTTAAATATTATTCCTAATTATTAATTATTGTTGGTTGACTTTGACAGTCTAGATAGGCCCATGGGGCTTTTTAATTATAATTACTCTTCATTAATTACATTAATTATTTATTATTAAAAATTATTCTTAATTCTTAATTTTTATGGGTTGACTGGGACATTCTAGAGGGGCCAATGCGGCTTCTCAGTTATTAATTTTTATTGGTTGATAAGGACAGTCTAAAAAGGACCATGCGGCTTCTTAAGTATTATTCTTATTTATTATGAGTTGACTGGGACATTCTAGAGGGGTCAATGCGGCTTCTTATTATTATTTTTAATTAATAATTATTATTGGTTGACTGGGACAGTCTAGATAGGCCCATGCGGTCTCTAAAGTATTTTTCTTATTTATTATTTATTATGGGTTGACTGGGACATTCTAGAGGGCCCAATGCGGCATCTGAATTATAAAATTTTTATTGGTTGACTGGGACATTCTAAATAGGACCATGCGGCTTCTTAAGTATTATTTATTATGAGTTGACTGGGACATTCCAGAGGGGTTAATGCGGCTTCTTAATTATTATTTTTAACTATTATTTATTATTGGTTGACTGGGACAGTCTAGATACCCCATGAGGCTTCTTAAATATTATTCTTATTTATTATTTATTATGGGTTGACTGGGACATTCTAGAGGGGCCAATGCGGCTTCTTAATTATTAATTTTTATTGGTTGACTGGGACAGTCTAAATAGGACCATGCGGCTTCTTAAGTATTATTCTTATTTAATATGGGTGGACTTGGACATTCTAGAGGGGTTAATGCGGTTTCTTAATTATTATTATTAATTATTAATTATTATGGGTTGACTGGGACAGTCTGAATTGGCCCATGCGGCTTCTGATTATTATTCTTATTTATTGATGTATATGGATTCAAGAATTAGAAGAGAGCAAATGCGGCCTTTTAGATTATTCTTAATTATTAGAACATTATTAGAACATTAGAAATAAAAAGACAGTAAGAAGCCACATGGGCCTATCAAGACTGTCTCAGTCAACCAACAGAGGCAATTACCAAACAACATGCTCATGCAAATCCACAAAGCACCCTAGGGCTTTTCAATCTCTTTATACACACAAGTCTAAAACATACTCATGCAAATCCACAAAGCACCCTAGGGCTTGTCAATAACATTAGAACATTAGAAATATAGAGACAGTAAGAAGCCACATGGGCCTATCGAGACTGTCCCAGTCAACCTACTAACCAAATATGCTCATGCAAATCCACAAAGCACCCTAGGGCTTGTCAAATTGCTGTAACTAAAAATCCACCAATTTGGCTTAGTCAAAAAAAATTATATATGATACTTAAACCATCCACATACCTTAATAACTAAGTTATGGTCACACATGCAGTCTAACATTAATAACTACTGTAACTAAAAACCTGCCAATTTGGCTTCGTCTAAATATACTATATGATACCCAACCCATCCATATGCTTATCCAACTATTTCTTAAAGGTTGCAATCGAGTCACACTCAACAACCTCCTGTGACAAACCATTCCAAAATTTAACAACCCTATTACTGAAAGAATGCTTTCTTATATCAAGATGGCATGCTTTCTTCTTAATTTTCTTATTATGACCCCTGGTCTCCCGTCCATGCTCTACTATGAAGAATTTATTGATCTCTGTATTATCAATAGATGTAAATATTTTGTAGACTTGTATCATGTTCCCTCTGAGAAATCGCCTTTCTACAGAAAAATTCCTAACTCCCTCAGCCTCTCCTCATAGCTCTTACCCTCAAACCCAGAAATCATCCTTTATTATTAATTATTATGGGTTGTCTGTAAGTGTTTCTTTAAATAAGGGGCCCAAACTTGTGCACAATACTCTAATACTGGCCTAACATAGGTATTATAAAGTTTACTTATAACTTCCTTGCTCCTGTAAACAACTTTGCGATTTATTATGCCCAGCATCTTATTAGCTTTTTTAGAACATTAGATCATTAGAAATTTAGAGACAGTAAGAAGCCACATGGGCCTATAGAGACTGTCCCAGTAAACTTACTAACCAAACATGCTCATGCAAATCCACAAAGCACCCTAATGCTTGTCAAATTGCTGCAATTAAAAATACACCAATTTGGTTAATTAATTATTGTTGGTTGACTGGGATAGTCTAGGTAGTCCCATGTGGCTTCTTAATTATAATTACTATTCATTAATTACATTAATTATTATTAAAAATTATTCTTAATTCTTAATTTTTTATGGGTTGACTGGGACACTCTAGATTTGATTTGTTTTTTTACTGTCTTTTATATATATATATATATATATATATATATATATATATATATATATATATATATATATATATATATATATATATATATATATATATATATATATATGATTTCGTTCAAAAGCTCGCTGTTAAGCCGTCAACGTAAATTTCAACTTGATTCCCTTTTTTAATATTAGCGATCAGTGGCAGCTGTTACTTCTCCGAGTCCAAAAAAATAATTCCGTTTTCTTTAAGGCTAGGCAACCTTTGTATATACCAGCCGATTCTAGTAGCTGTTTTTTTTTAAAAATAAAACCCAATTTAAATTACATTAGCAAGAAATAATATTAATATTAATAATTATATAATAATAATTAACTAATTCATTAATTTTATGCTAATTTGATCATCTCTTATACCGACTTCCTTAATTCATAATTTCATACAGAATCATTGACTCATTCTTGCAACCATAGAACCAGGGTCCGCCAGACTCGCTTAAGTCAGACTTTTTCTAGGCTACTTGCTAAATTGCATCGGCAGAGCAGCAGTTTTATTTTGGTATTATTAGTAGGAATGTTTCTGTGTGGTGTTAGTAATAATACGCTTTTCATATAATTTATTAAATATTAATTTATTACTGATTTTGTGTGTATTTAATAAAATTGAGCTGTTAGTTTTATAAATACGGGTATATTGTATCCGTATTCGATTTAAGTTTTATTAAAAATTACTAAATTCTTTCCTTAGTGTTGTAGGCCTATTGAAATCCAAACAAATAAGAATATGTCCAAGAGTGATTTATATATGAAATCATTCATTTTCTTGCATTATCGCTAATATATATATATATATATATATATATATATATATATATATATATATATATATATATATATATATATATATATATATATATATATATATATATATATATATATATATATATATATATATATATATATATATATATATATATATATATATATATATATATATATATATATATATATATATGCGTTTGTCTGTAATATATTAATTTTAATACTTTACTGGTGAATGTGAACTTAAGTAATGAATTTATAGCTTCAAATATTTACATATTTGTAAAAAAGATACCAGAGCTTTCAAATCGACATGGTAAGAAAGATTTTTGTGACTTTGTGGTAGTGTACAAAAAAATCGTTTATTTTGCTGGCCATGTACAATTATAGGAGCAAAGGAAAATGTATAATGTAATGAAGGGTATAACGACTGGAAAAATCTGTCTATTGCCTTGGATAGACACTAGTTCGAGAGACCACATTCAAAATGAAATTACTTTTAAGACATTAGGTAAAGAGTCCTTGACCATTGTGGAACAAATAAACGAGCAAGCTAAAAGATCCAGAAAGAAATTTAATGAAAGAGTTACTAAGAATAGACAGATATTCAAAGTACTCATTGATCTTACTTATCTGTTGTCTAAACAAGAGTTATCTTTCCGTGGACATGATGAATCTAAAGATTCGTACATCCAAGGGAATTTTAGAGTTTTTCTTTGTGATGATGAAAAATAATGAAGAATTGAAAAACCATTGGGAAAAGATGGATGGATTTACTGGTCTGTTAAAAACTATTCAGAACGACATTATCGAGTGAATAGCTATGGAAATAAAGGAAACCATTTGAAACATAAAACGTGACTCACCCTTTCCTCTATCCAGGTCGATGAAACGACAGATAAATCTGAATTAACTCAGTGTTCTTTAACTTGTCGTTATGTTGATCCTTCGGGTAAAATAAAAGAGCATTTTTTAGGATTTTACGTTATAAGTGAAAACCGTAGTGCAACAGGAATACTAATATTAGAACTATTTAATTTTAAAAATAAGCTCGTTGCACAAACATATGATGGAGCCATTGTAATGTCTTCTAAGCTAAATAGGCTTCAGGTAAAAATTCGTAGTCTAGCCCCTAATTCACTTTTTACCCATTGTTTGGCACATTGCTTGAACCTTGTCTTACAGCACAGCTGTCGCAATGTATCAGCCATTAATATTTTCTTTACGACTTTACAGGGAATGCCTTCTTTTTTTCATAAGTCAGCCATACGAATTGCAGTTTTAGACCGTATAGTGAATAAAAGTGAAGTGAGGTGGAATTCGAATTCTAAAATCTTAAATTCTATTTTCAAAGAAAGAACAAGGCTGATTGAAGTGTTCAAAGAACTTTTGAAAACTGAAAGTACTAATAGCAAAACAATCCGGCAATCAGTTGCTTACAAGAATAAATTGTGTGAATTTGACTTTGTTTTCTATCTTCAATGATATTTCTGAAAACTGAAATACTGTATAATTTCCTCCAGAAAAAATCAATAGATATTCAGATGTGCAATCCTAAGATGTGCATTTGTGGAAGAGCTCTACATGACATGCGAAATGATTATATTTTCCTGTTATATGAAGAAAGCTGAGATTGAAACTGGAAAGGGTCCATGTACTCTAAGAAATGAAATAGATAATGATTCTTCTGTGTCTTGTCATTATAAAATAAATTATTATTCTTCCTTAGATAATATTACTACTCAAACAAATACTCGATTCTTCAACATGTCAGCTTTAAAATTTCTCGCATTTGCAGATTCCAGTCAGTTTGTAAAATTTCAAAAAATATTTCCCAACGATTCTCTGAAGTCGTTGATGGTCACTTACGGAAACTATTTTAATCAAAATATTATTCGAAACGAGGTAAATTTGGTCTAGGCTGCAGAAAACAGCAAATTCTTTCGTGATAAAGGTGCAGAATCTATTTTGAAAAGTATTGTGGAGAATGACTTAGTTTTTTAGTCTCATTTTTACCATTCTGGCAACTACAGCTTCAGTAGAAAGAAGTTTTTCATGCTTAAATCGCATTAAAAGCTGCTTAGGAAATACCATAGAACAGGAACGCCTGTCATTCTGGTCTTTACTTTCAATAGAAAAAGAGCTTATAACGAAGCTATCAAGTGACTAATCATGGCATGAAAAAATAATAAAGAGATTTGCTGTAAGAAAAGAAAGAAAAATTAATCTTTATAAATAAATGTAAGCACAAAAAATATGAATTTATATATATATATAATATATACTATATGATATATAAATATCTATACTATATATATATATATATATATATATTCTAAAAAAATAGTATATGTTATTTTTTTTTCCTTTTATTGTAATATAAATGTACTGTATATATATATTATATGATTTTATATATATTATATATTATATAATATATATTATATTGTTACGGACACATGAACTGGTCTGAGCCACCGTACACGCGGGAGGTCTATATGGTTCTCCAGTCTCCAATAAGGGTTCGGAAATAAGGCAACAAGTTTTAAGCATTATTTTAAAGTACATATAAAAATAGCATAATAAAGGTCAATCCTTTATACCCCAAACAAATATCCTATCTGGGAAGCCAATATTTCCCCAAAATATTAATATGTTAAAAATCAAATAGATTTGATTCTCACATCTTGTAATCTAGATTTGGGATTATAAATAAGAAAAAATAAACAGGCACGTATAATAGACACAACAGAATAATAGAAAAAAGTATAAAAAAGAGGAAATTTAGTATAAAGGGTAAAGATGTGCAATCAACGTAAATGAAAGTAAGAGAAAACTCAGTCTTAGTGAAAAATATAAACTAGTCGGACTTGAGTGCATGGGGTTTGCAAAAGACCGATAGACAAATGTGTTGGTCCCCCAAAAATGTTCCGCATGAGAGTTCAATAAATATAAAATATTTAATAATAAATTCCTCCAAATATCAGTAGATAAGTAAGCTTAGTAACAATGATAATACTTATCCATGACTATCAGTTACAGTACCAAATAAAGGGCAGACATGTCTGAACAGTACAACGGGGCTCAATATTCATATACTAAACAACACCTGCGTGTGATTTACTAATAATTCAAATATTATGGGTCACTAAAACTTCCAAACTGGGTCACTTACTGTTATTACATGTTAAATGTTTATAGGGAACTTTAATGTTCTTAGGAAAATAACAAAATGAACTTCCTTTAGCTTCCGTGAAGGTGGGGAGTACACTCAGGTACACTCCAAATCCAGTGAAGGTGGGGAGTACACTCAAGTACCTCCCAATCCAAGTGAAGGTGGGGAGTACCTCAGTACCCTCCCAATCCAATGAAGGTGGGGAGCACACTCAAGTACCCTCCACATCCAGTGAAGGTGGGAGTACACTCAAGTACCCTCCCAAATCCAGTGAAGGTGGGCTCAGAATCCAGGTAAAAGAGATCCAAAATATTCCAGGTTAGGATTACGTTCCAGGTAAAAGCGATCCAAGAATATCCAGGTTATGGAATTCACGTTCCAGGTAAAAGCGATATAAAATATTCCAGGTTAGGATCGTTCCAGGTAAAAGCGATCCAAATATTCCAGGTTAGGATCAGTTCCAGGTAGAAACGATCAAATACTCCAGGGTGTAATGTTCCTAGGTTTGGGATCAAGTTCCCGATAGTTCAGTCCGGTATATTGGTCCTTGAACATAGAGAACTCGCCGTCAGATATTTTACACATATACAATAATAATAATAATAATATATTAATAATAATACATAATAATAATAACTAATAATGAATAATATAATAATAATAATATAATAATAAATATAATATAATAATCTAAGTAATGATAATAATAATCATTAATAATAATATATAATATAAGTAATAATAATAAATAATAATAGATATAATAAATAATAATATATGAGTAGCCAATAATACATTGTAATAATAATATTATAATATAATAATATAATAATAATAAAATAGATAATAAATAATAATAAAATAATAATATAAATAATATTGTATTTAATAATAATAAATAATGAATATATAATATAATATAATAAGTGATATAAACATAATATATAAATGAATAATAATAATCAATAATAACAATAATATAATAATAATAATAATAACTAATAATAATAATTATAATATATAATAAATAATAATACAATAATAATAAAATAATAGATAAATAAGTAATAATCTAATAATAATAATATAATAATATAATAAGATAATATTGAAATAATAATATATAATATAATAATATAATTGAATATTATATATAATGAATATAATAATAATAATAATAATAATAATAATATATAATATGAATAATATAATAATAATATAATAGATAATAATAGATAATAATCAATAATAATATGAATAATATAATAATAATAATAATATTAGATAATATATATAATTATGAATAATAAAATAAAAAATAGTATAATAAATAATAATCATATAAATATAATATACTAGTAATATATATAATAACTAATAATATTAATAATAATAGATAAATATAATAATATATTTTGTTTATGTTCACAATTATTATAATAATAATTATAATACCAAAAATTTTAATTACATATAAAGTAATCTGTCAATACAAATGTCGTAAGAAGGATGATTCTACAAAAAAGAGCACGCAAGAAAATACTTCATCTAAACTTCTCTCAGAAGAAAAAATCATGTCCACTTCTCAGAACGGGTGTCCTAGGTCCGAAAACTCTAAAGTAGGGGGTTACTAGCCATCCTGGATGGTTTCAAGAGGTAAAGGCGAGCGTCGGACTTTCTCTGCTCAGAGTCGCATTCTCGAATTATTTTTCCTTTCGAATAGCTAAGAAGGAATTATATTCTGCTGAGCTCATTTCTTCAGGAATTAAGTAAGAGCTTTGTTGAGAAGACTTGTATATTGTTGAAATATTTCGCCTCCGAATCGAGGCATCTTCGGGCAGAAATGAAATTAATTTGTGGCAATGGCTTTTTGATATGAATATTATTGTTAATAGTTCCACAATATAATACAATGCTATATATAGCCAAAAAAAATTACAATTTAACATATTAAAGTACTTCACAAATGTGTCAAAAAAGTTCTAAAAAAAGACACAACAGAAATACTTCATCTAAACTTCTTTCTCCAGAAGAAAAATCAATGTCCACTTCTCCGCAGAAAGGGTGTCCATAAGTCCCAAAAAAAATCTAAAGTAGGGGGCTTACAGCCATCCTGGAGGTTCACAAGGTAAGAGTGTCGGACTTTCTTTTCTGTTTCGATTCTTTTTCCTTTGAAAAATAAGAAAGAAATTATTCCTGCTGTTTTGATCATTTCTTCCGGATTAAGAGCTTTTGTTGAAGGACTTGATATTTGCAAGCCCCCTACTTTGAGAGTTTTTCGGACTTATGGACACCTTTCTGAGAAGTGGACTGATTTTTTCTTCTGGAGAAGTTTAGATGAAGTATTTTTCTGTTGTGTCTTTTTTTAGAACTTTTTGACACATTTGTTTTGAAGTTACTTTATATGTTCAATTTAAAATTTTTCTGGCTATAATACATCGTTTTATTATATTGTGGAACTATTAACAAAATAAAGTAAAATAAATAGTAAAATAAATAAATAAATAAATAGTAAAATAAATAAAATAAATAGCCGTTCCCACAAATTAATTTTCATTTCTGCCTGAAGATGCCTCGAGTTTTGAGGCGAAATATTGCAAGTGCTGAAGAAAATGATCTCAGCAGGAATAATTTTTCTTCTTAGCTTTCAAGGAAAAAGAATTCGACGAAGGGACTCTGAGAGGAAAGTCCGCCGCTCTTACCTTTGAAGCGTCCAGGATGGCAAGTAAGCCCCTACTTTAGAGTTTTTCGACTTATGGACACCCTTTCTGAGAAGTTGGAACATGATCTACTTTCTTATCTGGAGAGTTTTAGAGATGAAGTATTTTCTGGTTGTGTCTTTTTATTTAGAACCATTTTTTGACACTTTGTGAAGTTACTTATATATGTTAAATTACCAATTTTTTTTGGCTATTATACATCGTTGTTTTATATTGTGGCCTATTCAAAAATAATCATCATAGCCTCGTTCCCACAAATTTAATTTCATTTCTGGCCTGAAGATGCCGTTCGAGTTTCGGAGCGGAAATATTGCAACAATATATAAGTTTTCAATAAATCTTAAGTCCTGGAGAAATGATCTCAGCAGGAATATTTTTCTTCTTAGCTTTCAAAACATATAAAGAATTCGACGAAGCGACTCTGAGAGGAAAGTCCGATGCTCTTACCTTTGAACCTCCCGGATGGCTGTAAGCCCCTACTTTAGAGTTTTTCGGATTTATGGACACCCTTTTTTCTGAGAAGTGGACATGATTATTCTTCTGGAGAAGTTTAGATGAGAGATTTTCTGTTGTGTCTTTTTTTAGATCTTTTTGCAACATTTGTGAAGTTATGTTATTAAATGCTTAAATTTTAAATTTTTTGGCTTTATGCATCGGGTTTTTATTATATTGGGTGGAACATATTAACAAAATATTCCATCATAGCCGTTCCCACAACATTAATACTTCATCTTCTTGCTGAAGAATGCCCGAGTTCGGAGGCGGAAATATTGCACATACTTACAAGTCTTCACAAAGCTCTTACTTAACGTCCGTGACAGAATGATCCAAGCAAGTTCGTAGCTTTCCAAAAGGAAAATATATTAAAAGACGAAGCGACTCTGAGAGGTAAGTCCGACGCTCTTACCTTTGAACCCCAGGATGGCTGTAAGACCCCTACTTTAGAGTTTTCGGGACTTATCGGGACAACCTGTTTCTAAGAAGTGGCACGTGACTTTCTTCTCGCTCTGGAGGAAGTATTAGTATGAAGTATTTTGCTGTTGTCTTTTCTGTTAGAACTTTTTTGACACAGTTTGTGAAGTGTTACGTTTAATATGGTTAAAGTTGAGACATTTTCTTTTTGAGCCTCTTACTACATCGTTTTTATCTATAATTACATAAATAATAATAAGATAATAATGAGATATAAATATCAAGTAGTAGTAATATAATATTAATAAATTGAGATATAATAAGTAATAAGTGAATAAATAATAAAATATAATAATATAATATGTCATAAAATAGTTACGTAAAAAATTTAATTACTAATAATAAGTAATTAATATAATAATAATCAATACATAATAATAATAATCAATAATAATCTAATCAATAATAATGAATAATTGAATAAATAATATAATTAATAATAAAGAATAATATAATGATAATGTTATTATTATAGTAATACAAGCTTTCGCACTCCTTTGTCCATCACACTTTCTGTTTCGCTACCATATTGACGAGCTAACTGTTTTCGTAACTATTCTCAGCATGCAGTTGGCGGATTCGGGTACTAACGGTAAATGGTGTATCAGTGGCGGCGGATTGATATATATCAGTATAGGTGAGGCACTCCAATCTAACGGTACTTCGATATCTAGGAGGTCCTCGAGGACCTCGCACACAGTAGGGTTCATAGCTCTAGATTATTGAGATTACACTCCAGTCACGCGGTTAACGATCGTGACGAGCTACTGATTGTTGGGTTTCCGGGTGGTGCAGGGCGATCAACATTATATTATAGCGTTTTCGACGACGGCGATACATATATACGAATCTGGATTCAGGGCGGTGGGCCTTGTTATCACATTTGCTCCATCTTAACTCCTCAAATCTACATTTTGATCGCTCACTTCCTGTTTTAACATATTTCTTTCACTGAAGCAGCACGTACATGGTGTAGACCAGATTATTACCTTAAAGCAAGTCACTTGCCACCAGCAATACCTCCAGTATTGGATCTCTACCAGGTAACCGTAATGCCTTTAAATACTTCAGCATTTTCTGTTGTCTGCCTATTCCGTATAATGTTCTGATTAGTCCTTTAACCTTAGTTGCAAGTTGTCTCTCAAAGCCTTGTGATCCCTTTCCAGTTTCCTAACCTGGGCATTCTCCAAAACGACTTGGTAAGCTAACAAACAGTGCATCTGCTCCACCGGGGACTTCTTTACCGAATGCATTAACCCTTTGGCAAAGCAATCCAGATGCTAGCCGGTACTTCACTGATCCATCGTTCCTGTTTACACCTGGAGCATCGGCATCCTGAAAGATTTTCTCTTTCCGGATAGCTATTCGTGAATCTCAAAACATATATGTCACTTAAGTCGTCCAACATCTCGTGCACCTTACTGTCAAGCTTAACATCCATCTTGGTGCTCGATAACTAATAATCGTATGGTCGCGTAAATACAAATAAACTACTTTCCCTAATAAAGAATGGCGCCGCTGAAACTTTTAATTCCCCATCTAATTGCCAGGGACTCCCTTTTCAATGGTTGACGCATTTCTCTCGCACGCATTGAAGGAGTGAAGAATTGAAGGCTATGACCCTCCTTTCGTTACTTGTTTCTGACACATAGACCAGCTCCGATACCAGAACCTGGCATTACAACGAACTCCAGCTTGTTCCGCTCTTCCAAAAGTCGGGAACGCTAGTTCCCACCGGCATTCTTCAATGTCCCTCTTTTAACCCTGTAAAATAGCCTTTACTCTTTCCTCCGGCCACTCAATCACATCTTTCGCTTGCCTCCCGTTGATGATTAAGAGGTGCTTGACACTCGACGACAGTTTTTTTATAAATTCCACTGGAGTTTATACATGCCCAGATACTTTTAGCTCTCAACAGTATGCTTGGCCTCTCACCATAAGTTTCAATACCTGCCTCGCACAACTCCGGAAAGCTTCCTGATCACTGTCTACTGATGGATATGTCTAGCAAACTCTTACTTCTTTTTGGACACCCGAATCTACGCTGTTTCTCCAACCTTGCCTTTACCGTTGGCTTCACCAAAACCGTTGTACAATAACCTTGTCTATCTAGCAGCAAGCTGCTCCTCAAAAACCTTTTGACTTAATAACAATCATCCTACGTAACACGCACACTGTACTCTTTGCTAAATTCCATCATCTATCCTTTGCAAATTTCTCCTGAACGACGCTGCCGGACGTTCTTTAAGCCCAACGCTTATTCTTTTGAACGGGTACTGTTACTCCCGTGGAGAAAGCCGTGAAGTTTTGGTCTACTATCCTCTACTAGCGCTTATCTTGATATGTAACCCTTAAACCAGATCCAGCCCTGTAAAATACTCTAACCCGTGGACATCGCCATACAGATAGTTTACCCTGAATGATTCGCCATTGGGAGTTTCATGATACTATTCCTGCCTCCGCTACCTGCATTTAACCTTCTATAGTCCACACATAAATGAATGTACCATCCTTTTGTCGACGGATCCGACTCACCGGGAGAATTACAGTTTCGCTAGCGCAAGGTTAACTAATATCTTTCATAATACTCTTTCACCTGATGGTTACTCTCTGGCTTGGTTTTCTGATCCAGAACTTCTAGCTCGTTGGTAAATAGGAGCGTGTAATTCATGCATCTTCTTATCGGGGTTCCATTCGCAGTTTGACTGCGTCCGCACACTGCTGCTAAATGCCTATTTTCATTTCTCCACAAACCTCCAAAAGCTGTTCAAGCCTGTTTCTGGACGTAACTCTTACCATAGATTTTAATTTTGTCCTTCAACTTTTTCTTCTCATTCTTTGTCAATCTCGTATCGGTTCCTGGTCGTATTATCCGTAACTGTTGTGCTTCATGTGATCATGTTGCAACCCCATCAACTTCATTAATTTTATCCTAGTCTCTCACAGTGTGCTAGGGTTCTCTTATAGGCTGTTTACAGCTTTTGTTTCAACTTTCAAGGGCCCTGATATTAGATTTCTTTAACAGTATCGTACTTCTCTACGTTCATTTCACCAAAGCCTGGTAAAACTTAACATCGGCTGGTATTATATCCCCTTTTTGTTAAACTCCTAATCTCTACTTCTATCAATAGCTCCTCCGGTTTGCACGGTACTGCACTTCATGATTCCTTGGTTTGCTCTGTTTGACATTCCATTTCACCTTCAACTGGGTGACCCAGTTTAATTCTTATCATTCACCATTGTTACTGTTGTAGTGTGGACTCGGACATCCTTGTTACGTTCTTATCACAGTTTCGTTCCACCATTACGTTACCGCTTGCTCTCTGTACCACCATTATCACCATACGTCTAATTGATTCATCTCTAATATCTCAAACTTTATGCTATTTCCTACCAGAAACAGGCATACTACACATATACTCTTCGCTTCAAGTCCTAAGAACAGAAGATTCCAATATGTCCATACTTAATGTATCAATACGTGGTACCTCCACATGATTAATGTTTGATGCAGATCTACAGCTCTGTTGAAGAATCACCCAGACTCTCAATCTCAATGTTCCTTGGTTTTTACCGTCAGATTCGGAATCCTTCCGGAGCTCCTTTTTCTATCAACAGTATGAGATCCCGCATCTACCCGCTGCTAACATCTCATACCATCCAATTTACATTAAACTCATTATCAGAGGATGCCTATCTTTCACACTGTCAACAACTCATCAAATTCCTGTGTCACCGTTGTATTGTATACTCCTGACATTATTTCATAACAATCCTTTTTCTGTCCTCTTTCGTGTACGTGGGGCCAATGAGACCAATCACCTTATCCAGCTGACGCTGTCACTAAACTCCTTCTGCCTACGGATTCAAGCATCCACCTGTCCTGAATAACAGGGGCACTCCTGTTGATTCAGTCCTGTTGTGAGCTGGCTCCGACCACGCTCCCGTTGATTGCGGAGCAAGTTCTGTTTCCCGCGAACCGTTGTGGTATTGCAAGTTCTTTTTTACTCTTTTATATCTGGTTTATTTAAATTAACGGACTTATCGCACGCCAGGTGCCCGACTATCCCGTCACACAGAAAACTTTCTCTTTTCCACCACTCTCTGAAGTCTTCTTGTCCTCATTGCTTTGTTTTCATCCTAACGTTGAAATCGCTTGTCCTCTTCCTGCTGGGCAACTCCATCAGCCTATGCTCCACTTCCACAGACCAAGCACCACCCATTAAACCGCCAGTAGTCACGTTTTCACTTGCCCAACCCTGTCACAATGATGGCAACTTAACCTTGATCCACTATTGGTCCACCAGACTTCTATCATACTCCAGTTGGTCCACTAGCTACGTTTGTGGTGGCCCAGTATGTCGTATGTATGCCCTGTCAGCATAACGTCTTTTTTCTTCTCATTGAGGGATGGCTGCCGATATTGGAGTATTGGTTTTCCGCCATCTGGTTCCGAGTGGTTCATCAAGTTATCCTGCATCCACGGCCAGTTCAGCCATATCTTCATCTCCCCTCAGACTTTCTTTTCGCCTCCCATCCTAGACTTGAAATCGTCTTGCTATTTTCTTGGGCAGGCATCTTAATTAAATTGCTTTTTGTAGTGTCTCCTTTGTCTACTTTGGTGGTCTTCGTTTTGTTGTCGCCCATCTATAGGTTGTCTGACATTCGTAATGCAATTCAGCCTATCTTTCTCTGTTCCTCTTGCATCTCATTCCTCCAGAAACTCCATCTGGAGATCCATGCACTCACTACTATTTCCGTCCTTGCACCAGTTTTCTCAAACTTGTGACCACAGTGACGATTTTCACCTGTAGCCCTGTACATGCCCTGGACTACATCTTAAATGACTCCAACTTGCCAAAAAGTTCTAATAATTCTACAACCCATCTGTTATTGTCACGCCCCAACTGTTCCTTCGCATAGCGCTCGGTAAGTCTTCACGATGAAGGCATCAAATCGTTCTGGACTTTTTCTTCACATATTTCAATGGTACTACGGCCTTCAATATTTGCCACTGCTGTAAGTCCTATTACTTCTAGCGAGATTCAAACTGCCAGAAAAATGAATGAGCACCTGTTTTAGCAGCAAGTATGGACGCTGCCATGTCCTGAATTTTCTCTGGTTCCGACTAGCCTTTTCAACCATAACTGTCCTCCTTTATTCCTTCGCTTTAACCTCCGAATCCACTTCTGATGCCATGCTATCATCACATGTGTCCTTCCTTCCTGTGTTTCTCCTTCGTGTTCTACCTGCTTCTTCCTTCTTAAATTTTCGTCACTTTCATTTATCCACTGTGCAGTCTTCTTGTCAAAATATAATCATCTTCTTGTTTCGTCATTAATCTCATTTCTATACTGTAATGCATACTTGCATCCTTTGTTAAATTTTTAACGTGATCCTTTTTTCCTCAACTGACGTTGATTCTTATTCTCACTTTATCGTCTTACCTTTATCCGAGTTCTAGCAGAACAGGTTTTTCTCCGTTTCAGAAGCCTCCAGAACCTGCGATTAGCACACGGTTTTCATTATTAAAACACCTTCCTTACATTCTAAACTCTTTGAACTCCTTGCCTAGGCAGTTCTAAAATCTTTTCCAGACTCGTTCGCCATAAGCTGTCCGGAAGCCTCCAGCAGCCTTGTCTTATCCTTAATCTCCGCGTCAGTCCCCATCATGAATCACCAGGACAATTCCTTGTTTAACCAGGTAAAACCTGTAAAAAAAACCAATATGGTGGACTGATGATTCTGAATGACCCAGTACCTAACGAGGCGGGACCTAAGAGAAAATGCTCATTGTTTGTCGATTTGATCAAGGTGGGGGTAGTAAGTCATGGGAGATGGATGTGTGCTAGTTGAAACTCTATAATCCTCGTTGCTATAAAAGAAATAAAAGTTCTGGTGGAGAGGTTGTCACAGGTGCATCAGTTTTGCACTAATGCCATCAATCTCAAACTGACTGAAGTTACGGGTTTAAGTGGAAACGCAAATTTGAGGTTCCGTGGTAATTCCCCGCAAAACTCGGGATAGTTAAAACTAGTTATCTTGAAGTTAGACACTAACGTAGAAGATTGGCTATTGTAGTATTGGTTGGCTTAAATCTTACTCTGAAAATTCGGGCGCTGGGGATAAGTTCGGAGACAACATGAACATCTAATAATGCTCAAAATGGAATTAAGTGTGAATTACGCAGACGAGGCGAAGTTGAGTGTAAATTAGGATTGCGGAGTTTAAGATGGAAAATGTGATAAAGGTAAGTGTCCGTAGTGAAAATTTCAAGGGTAGATTTTAGATATGTATTTACGAGCTGTATTGAGTTAAGAACTGTTATTGACGCTTTACAGATGACTATTTTTTCGTGATCCAGAGTTTTAACCATGGGGTCGTGCGCTACCAGGAGTTGCTTTAGCTAGGAGACTGTTCATTGGGAGTGTTTACTAGGTTATTTTGAAACATTTACCGCTTGTAACCCGGTATCTTTGCCAAAGTCTGAGGAGAGATAGAAAGTAAGGTTAAAAGGTGCGGGAAGAATAGTGTATGGACAAGGTGTGGAAAGCTTATTATTATTATTTATTATTATTATTTATTATGTTTATTTTATTATTATTATTGATTATATTATTATTATATATGTATATTATTATTAAATTTTATTATATCTTGTTTTACTGTGATCGTTTGTGTAGGATGGTAGTTGTCGAATGATGAAACTCCAGCAGAAAGTGTATATCATATTAGCTGCCTGGATCTTAATGTATAGCAGTAATCGCTTTAATTAATTTCTATTATCCATTTTATTATTATTATTATTCATTATTAGATATTAAATTCATTATTATTTTATTAGTTATTATTATTATCTATTACTGCTGTTACGGTGATTTTTATTATTTATGGATTATATTAATATTATTCAATCTAATTATTATTATTCATTATGATTTATTATTATTAATTATTATTAATTATTATTATTATTATTATTTATTATTATTATTATGAATGATTATTATTATTACATATTACTTTATTCATTCATTTTTTTATTATTATTACTTTATTATTTCATTATTACTTACTCTATTCGATTATTATTCTTCTTGGTACCATGAAGTAACATATTCTGAACGGCGAGTCTCTTACTTTTTCCAAGGGACCAATAACGGACTCGAATAATCGGGAACTGTGATCCCCAACCCTAGAAGCACTTTTGAGATCAATTTTTGCCTGGAAAGCCGTGATGCGTCAGACCTAGAACATGTTATGGATCACTTTTTACCTGGAAAGCGTGTCCTAAGGGCGAGTAATTCAGATCCTTTTATCTGCAACGTGATTTACATTGGAATATTTTTTAACTCGTAGAAACTTGGAACAGATGAACCTCCACCTGGAATATTTTTGGATAGATTTGGCCTGGAAGTGATGCTCAATCGTGGAATAGTTTTGGCATCGCTTTTACCTAGAACGTGATCCTAACCTGTAATATTTCTTGTGATCGGTCTTTCCTGGAACGTGATCTAACCTGGAAGTTATTCTTGGGGAAGGTGACTTCTAAACCTGGATTCTGAGGTCGCTCCTCAACTGGATTGGGAGGGTACACGAGTGTATACTCCCCACCTGCACTGGATTGGGCAGGGTACTTGAGTGTACTCCTCCCGTTCACTGGATTGGGGAAGGACTTGAGTGGTACTCCCGCCCACCTTCACTGGATTACGGAGGGTACCTGAGTGTACTCCCCACTTCACTGGAACCTGAAAGGGGCAAGCTTCATTTGTTTGTCTTATTTTCCCTAAGAACATTAAGTTCCCTTACATTTTATCTGTGAATAGACAGAATGACCCAGTTGTGAAGGTTTGGGTGAACACCGTAATATTTGAATTATGTGAATAGGAATACACACCAGTGTTAGTTTTAGTAGTTCTGAAATATTGATGTCTAGTTTGTACCTGTTCAGACAGTCCTGGGCTTGATTTGGTGATTTATTAGATAGTCATGAATAATTATTGTATTGAATTTTAACTAACTTACCTTGCTACTCGATATCTTTGGAAAGATTATTATTGATTTAATAATCATTCCTCCAATATTCAGCTAGCATAAGTAAGTTGTAAATCAATAATAATATACATGACTATATAAAGTCATCAATAAATGGGCAGACTGTCTAACAGTACAACCGGGCTCAATATTCATCCAATAATACTAAGACACCACTAGTGTATTTATCAATAATTCAAAATAAGTTACTGGTTCAATACACTATTCAACAACTGGATCACTCCGTTAATTACCAGTTTAAAATGTTTAGAAGGGAACCTTTAATAGTTCTTAGGGAAATATAAACAACAAATGAACTTCCTTTTAGTTCCACGTGAAGGGTGGGGAGTACACTCATGTACCCTTCCAATCCAGTGAAGGTGGGGAGTATACCTCAGGTACCCTCCAAATTCCAGTGAAGGTGGCGGAGTACACCAAGTACCCCCCAATCCAGCTGAGGTGGGGGAGCACACTCAGTCACCTCACAATCAGCTGAAAGGTGGGGAGTACACTCCGGAGTACGCCTCAACCATAGGTCCAGGTTAGGATCACGTTCAAGGTAAAAGCGATCCAAAACATATTTCCAGGTTAGGCATCCACACCGTTCAAGATAAAGCGATCCAAATAAATTCCCCGGTTTCGGATCACGTTCAGGTATAGCGATCGGCCTGATGGTGTCGACGGTTAGCGAATCCGGTGAAGGTAGAAATCGCGATCAAGGTCTTCTCCAGTGCGGTAACGTCATCCAGGTAAAAGCGATCGCAAACAGTATTCCAGAGTGTGGCTAAGTTCCAGGTAAAAGCCGATCCACAACGTACTCCAGGTTAAGGATCACATGTCTCCAGGTAAAAAGTGATCCAAAATGTTCTAGGTTTGGATCAAGTTCGCGATTTTCAGTGGGATATTATGTCCTGAGGAAACAATGAACCGCCATGAGAGAGTATAATCACATCATATTACATATACGTAATAACATAATAATAATAATTCAATTAACCATCAATAATACATCATCCAATAATCGTATATAATGAATACTAGTTAATAATAGAGTATAATAGTAATAACCATATCATTGGTAAGTAAGTAATAATAATCAAAATAATAATTAAATAGATAATAGAATAATAATAGAATAATACATAATAATCGAATTAATAATTAAGTAATAAATAATTAATAAAATCATAATAATCAATCACTATAATGAATTAATAGATAATCATAATAATTAATAATAATAATAATTAATCAATAATCAATAATGACAAAAATTCACAAATAAAAAAACAGATAATTATAGCCTATAAAATAAATATATGTCTCATTATAATATCATAATGAAGATATAATAATTTAATAATAATATAATAATAATAATAATAATAATAATAATAATAATAATAATAATAATAATAATAATATAATAATAATAATATAATAATAATAATATAATAAATCAACACATGTACTACCAATGTTTAATAATAATTATATAATAACTAACGACAGTGACAATGATGATAACATATGAATGTTCATAATACAATCAACAGTAATATATGAATTAATAATAATAATATAGTTAATAATATCATAATAATAATAATCATCGCTAATGTATAATAATATAATAATAATATAATCATGAATAATAATAATATATAATAATAATAATACTAATAATAATATAATATATAATAATCATGAAGTAATAATAATAATAATGGCATCCCGTTAAACAATCGTAACAAGCTAAGAAAAATAATTCAATACATAATCATATTAATTAATAATAATATACTAATAACTAATAGTAATATAACAATCTAATTATGAATAATATTGTGATAATAATAATAATATAAGTAATAACAGAATGAATTATTAAATAATAAAGATAATATAACATAGTAAACAAAAATAATAATAATAATAATTATAATCAATCAATACTGACTGTGTATTGTATTAAGATATCCTATACCTAGACATTGATACAACACTTTCTGCTGGATCCCTCATTCACAACACAACTAGCCATCTCTTAACGAAACCCACATGAACAATAATAATAATAATAATAAAATAAATAAATAATGAATAATATAATAATAATAAAATAATAATGATAATAATAATATATAATAATATAATAATAATAATAATTAATAATTAATAATAAAACTGAATATAACAATAAAATAGTAATAAGTAATACATAATAATAATAATAATAATAATTACATCAAGTCAATTAGTTAATGACAGAGATACATAATCTAATGAATAACAAATAATTATAATAATATATATAATAATGATACTATATATAAAATATAAAGAATAATTAAGTAAAATAAAATAATAAATAAAGGAGCTTCTCGTCAACGCGATTGCTCCCTGTGACACCTATTCTTTTCGTACCTTAGCTTAACCCTACTTTCTAATCCTCTCCTCAGACTAGGTTATTGGCAATCTGCTGGGTATAAACTAAACGGCTAAATGTTCGCAAAATAACCTAGTCAACACTACCAAATAAGAACAGTCTCTTTACTTAGCAACCTTGGTACCAGACCCAGCATGGTATACTTGAAATCATCGAGAAAATAGGCCATCGTAACGCTTCATAACAGTGTCTTTAACTGCACAAACCTCTGACCCATCTGAAATATACCTCGCACTTGCCTTTGTCACATTTTCCGTTGAAATCCATCACCCTAATGTGATTAAGAGCGTGGCACTATCTGCTTTTAACTCTCACACTGCATTCAATTCTAACCAGTTTTTTTTTGTACAATATTTGCACTTAATAATGTCGTTAGTCTTTGCGCTTTCCTGCTTATCCCGAGAATTGTAATAAATTTAACACGCAAATAATGCCAATCTTCCTACTTTCGTAAGATTTAACTTCTAAGGTAATAGTTTACTTACCCAGTTTGGGGAATTGACGATCTCTCAAATTTGGTTTCCACCAAACCTAACTTCAGTCAGTTTTTGCAACTCTCCAACTTGATCACCGGGAGTTTTTAATTTCTTTATAGACACTTTGTATGTCGGTTTCAAATGATCTGCCCACCAGTTTCCATGGACTCTGTTCATCTCTCCATTGACAATGAGAAATGCAAACATTTTCGCTTAGGTTCCGCACGCGGCCGTTCTTAGCTTACTTGGTTCATTCAATATCAGTCCACCATAATATATATATACTATAGATTTAAGTTTATATATATATATATATCATATATATGAATTATATTATATAATTATATATATATAGTATATATATATATATAGTTTATATAGTATATATTATTAGTATATATATATATATTATAGTATATAGTCACCCAGATATATTTTCTTTTTTAATTTTTGAATCACATCTATAACAAATAATTTCATGTTTATAATATAGCTATAGCTATATGATATGCAGAAATTACATACTGTATATAATTATACATTATTATATTAAGTATTATATAGTATATATATTAGTATATATCTAGTATATATATATATATTATATATATATATATTATATATATATAGTTACTATATTATAGCATAACTATTGTGTTGCCTACTCCTAAACGATGTAATTTGGATGACGAGAGAGGACGATTAATGCCAAATGATACACTTGCTGGCAATGATTTATGGAAGGTAGTCGTTCTGCGCTAATTCGGTGACGTAAGTGCTAAAGGTAAATGGTAATTCAGCTATTGTTAGCAGGATGTATGTCGATAGCTATGACTACAGGATCATTTACTAAGTAGAATATTAACATCTGTACTATTATTCTTAATAGATTATCTTATGAAAAGTTAAAATTTAAATGTACCAATTAATTACCTCTGGAAAGTGTTGTGCTAAGTTTCTTCTTCTAAAGCTGAAGTTTGCTTATATATATCAATATAGGTATTTTACTTATACTACGTTAGTACCTTCTAAGCATTAATAGGATATGATAAGTGATAATAGTGAATAGTACTATATATATATAATACTATATCTTTATATATATGACTATATATTAAGCGTTATTAGTATATTAATATCTGATTTGCCACCCATTCCTGAAACCATCATAATTGTTAGGAACAGACATTGCCCCAGATTTCAGTGCTGAATGAATGTCTTTGCTCTACATTGGTGCAAACTTTGTTAAACCGATAAATGTATGCTATTGTTGCAGGTTATTGCATAGTTGTGACAATGAAGGATACATATTTAGCGATATAATTAATCGTAAGCAATATATTTTATCTCTATAATTAGCTAATTTAGATCAATGTTATTACACTACAACAGCCATACATACATTATTCTTTGATGGTCTTGTGCAACATTTCTCTTCTAAAATGAA
>JABUQX010035593.1:12500-24399 GCA_015478945.1 Trachelipus rathkii | reverse complement strand
AATAATAATATAAAAAATAATATTAATATAATAATAATAATTTAATATATTATTATTATAATTATAATTATATTATTATTATTATTATATATTATTATATATTATTATATTATTAGTTATAATTATTATTATTAATTGATATATTATTATATATATTATATATTATTATTATTTTATTATTATTATTATGTATATTATCATTATTATTGAAATATTAATTATAATATTATATATTTATTGTTATATAACAAGACCAAATTTTAGATTCCTTCTCCTAGGTTAACTTCTCAGAGGATTTCTTCTTGAATAGTAACCTTTTTTACTAACCTTCTAATTAAGTTTATATAATATATACTGTTATATATATATATATATAATATAATAATAAATATATATTATATATTATATATTATATATTATATAGATAATATTATTAATAACTATCATTAATATATATATAATATATATAATAATATATATATATATAATATAGTATATATATATTATATAATATATATATTATACATATAAATAATATATATAAATATATTATATATATATAATTATATATATAAATATATATAGATATATATATATATATATATATATATATATATATAATATTAACATAATATGATAATATATATATATAATATAGTATAATATATATATTTATATAATATAATATATATATATATATATATTATATATAATATATACATATTATATATATATGTTTATGGGGAACCTGTATAGGAATAATGAATAGGGATGGTGCCCTTTCGTAACTGACGTAATGAATAATGAGAAGGTGTGGAGGAGCATTTCGGGAAAACTGCATAAACGATTGGCAGTAGTAATGAAAGACTTGATAGTGAATGTTGTTGGGTTCTGATGGGTGGCAAGAGAAATAGGTTATTTTGTGGGATGAGATTGGTAAAGTATGGAGAAAGGTTGAAGAATGTAAATCCCTGGCAGGCATAGATGGAATTCTGGTGCCCGTGATGAAAAATGATTCCAAAAACTGTGGCGAGACGGTGATTGAATGGATTTGGAAATAAGTTGTGTAACAAAAAGCGTGTTTTATGAACGTATAGTCTCGAGAACGAAATTTGAGAGACAGTAATAGTACCCTCATATAAGGGTGTAACTGGGCGATAAGGAATTTAGGAAACTTTACGGAAATTTATGTTATTGAGTGTTGTAAGGAAAAATGTTATATGCTGGTATTTCGGTTTGAAAGAGTACTGTCAATGACCTCTGAAGGAGCTGATTGGTTGAAGAACAAGTTTCAATATAGAGTGGTAATGGATTGTGGATCAATTTTTTATAACATGAAAACAAAATTGATGAGGAAATTGAGGAAAGAGATAATTTGTATTTAATGTTTTATGGTTTTGGAACAGGCGTTTATGACAGGATTAAAGATTTATGAAGTTCTGTGGTAGGTTGTTGATGATATTTGGTTTTGTGATAGGCTTTTGAAGGAACCAGAAGTATGCTATGGACGATAGTAAAGCGTGTGGTAAAAGGGTTTGAAAGGTATATATAGATAAGATTAGGACGCGAGTGAGGGAGAGTCCACGGTGAAGTCATAACTAGATGGTGAGCAAAACTGTACAAGTATCTGGTTAAATATTCTTAAAGATATATGTTGAATATAAAAGGAAACGGACTTGATGCAGAAAATGTTAGGTAGGAAAATTGCTGAATGGAAATGGGAATGTGCTGTTGCCAATTAAATCTTTGTGATTGTGAAACGGGACACAGTCTTGAGTGGAAGCCTGCGGTTTTGCATGAAGTAATGAGTTAATGCATTATAGTTGTTTGAAAACAACTTGTCATGGAATAAGAGGTTATAATCTAAGGTACAAAAATGTTCAGTGTGGAACAGCTTAGGGGGCCCGTGTAAGTGTGACAAGAAATTGCCAATAAAATGAACTCATTTAGGAAAGTTTGTTTGGTTTGAAGGAAAGGCGCGTGTAAATGAGGAGAATAACGAAGTACATTGAGATGGTTTGTCCATGGGAAAGGATGGATATAGTCGGTGGGTTCTAAAGCAATATGTATATGGTGAGTCTGTTAGCTGGGAAGAAAAAAAAGTGGAGATTGAGTTCAGTAAAGAATGCCTGTAAGAACAAGGCAGTGTGTTGAGTTTGGCCAGAGTGATGAGAAGGAAGGTGCAATAACCAAGAGAGAATGGCGGGGGGGTTTTTGTTAGGGTTTGATTGTGTTTTGCCCAGGGATGAACCCCAATTGACAAAGATACGATTACGCGAGTTCGAGAGTAGAGTTTGGAAAAGTATCGCAGTGCTCCGTAAACTTGAAACCGAGGTGGATATTTTGACTGCGACGAGTGCTCGCTGGGCGGATGGTATAAAGGAGGACGCGCAAAGGAGGGGCTTTTTCTTTTCGACTCGCGTCATGTTCTTCTACTACTTCTGTCCGGTGTTGCCTACGAACCTCACCCCAATCTGGGGATAGGAGGAGATGATATATATATACTATAATAATAATAATATATATATATATATATATATATATATATATATATATATTATATATATAGTATATATATATATTATAATATAAATAGTATATATATAATATATATATATGATATATATATATATTTATATATAATATATATAGATATATATATAATATATTAATATATAATATATTATATATAATAATATATATATATTATATAAAATTATATAGTATATATATAATAATATATATACACTATAGGTGAAGTATGTGTGTGTGGTGTTGTGAACAATGGTGTGTGGCTCACGTGCGCGGTGAGTGTGGTGTGTAGGTGTGTGTGTGTGTTGCTCTCTGCGCTGTGTAAATGTGTGAGTTGTTGCGTGTCGATCGGTGTAGTGTATGTGTGTTTGTGTGTGTGTGTTGTGTCTTTGAAGAAAGGTTGTAGTATTTTAAAGTAATATTTTTATACGGAAAAATATTTATATTTTATTTCAAATTGGGCAATATTTTTAATGACTATTAAATGTAACCTTTTAATTTGAAATTACATTCTTTTGTTCTCCTAGTGTTTTTATTGTAAACTGTTATTCTGTCTACACTGGTATTTAATGAATATCGCTGGTTACCGGGATGTATTCGTGTGTGTGTAGTAGTCACGTGTGTGTGTGAATTATGTGTGGCCATGTTGTGTCGTGTGTGTGTGTGTGCAACCCTCCTTGTGTGTTAGTGTTGTGTGGTATTGTACGTGTGTTGACCGGTGTGTAGTGGTGTGTGTGAATTGTGCATCCCTGTCATGTATTAAAGTTATTCATCGTTTGACCTTATTACAAACCTACTTAGTAATTTAATTATTATTATTATATAGTTTCTCAACTGGTGATATTTAAACTCAGCTCTTCATCATTATTCAGTTTATCTCATTTCATTTTAATGCAGTTTTTATTATTATTATTTTATTGTTATTTATTTATTTTATAATTTTTATTTTAAAACACTTTTACCTCCGGTTTTGAGATAGATCATATGAAAGGGAAAAAAACCCCACCCAAAGCAAGATTAGCTTAATTGCCAAAACAACCTCTTTGTTATCATTTATACCTATCTAATTCAAATACGGATATGGTTTTCCCCAAATCTGGCAGATTTCTTGCTGGTATCTGTTCCCTTTTCCCGACTAGAGAGATTGTCGGTATATATATATATATATTAATTATATTATATATATATATCGGGGATACCTTCTGCAACTTAGGTTAAACGTCTCGATCATGGTGGCAGTGCCCCTGGCATGCATTATTTTAAAAAACTCCAACTATCTGGCTCCTGATTAAATTACCGCTAAAAATTTTTTCGCCTTAACGGTGTCGGCTCCTGTCAGAACCCAATATTGTATCGCAAAAACGTTTTTGGTCCAGTGTTTGGCTTACAAGCTGTCTTGTCTCTATTCATACAGAGTACTGGCCATCAACCTACAAACCGTGTTATACATACTATTGTAGTAAGAAATTATCTTTTCGTGGAATTCACGAGTAGCTTTTATGCAGTTTTCATCTTCATTGTTTAAACACTTTAAGCTATAATATAAAAATATCATATTTTATCACCTCATAAATAAGTTATTTTTTATATTATTGTCTATTATTAATTTCATCATTAATATGTTCTTAACGCCTAAAATGACACATATAGCATTAGAAACCGTCATTCACTTTATGTAATCGTCAATGCCTATTCTATGAATTATTGTTAACTAATTTGATACCTTATTTAGTATGGTATATGTTAAATGTCATAATGTTAAGTGGTTTATATAATGGATATATGTGATATGATAAATTTGATATGTTGATGTTGATTAGCGTGTATGGAGTGATATGGTATTTGGTGTATGGTATGCTATTAAATGAGTAAATGAATATATAAATATAAGTAACGTCATAATATTAATCATGATATTAACTATTTTATATGTTTAATTAAACACTTTATTATATGAGTGTACGATATTCGGACTAAACAAAATTTTTACACTCTTAAATATAATAATTAATAATAATCAATATAATAAATAATAATAAGTATATAATAATAATAATTAAATAATTAATAACATTAATAATAATAAATTAATTAATAATTAATAATCCAATAATATATATGTGGAATACCAATGTAAACAATAATGTATTATAAATACCACCCACCCATCTCTCTGAAGAAGCCATATATATTGTAATAATAATAATTATCCGTCTATTACATAATACTACTATACAGTAATTATATAATAATTAATAATAAGTTATGAAAATTAAAATGAAAATGAATAAAAATTTTAATTAATGAATAATAATAATAATAATTAATTAATTAAATATGATAATAATTTTAAATAATAAATTTAATTATTTAAGTAATAATTAATTATAATTAAATAATATAATATAATAATAATAATTTAATAATAATAAATATAATTAATATAATAAATTAAATAAAATTGAATAATATATATAATAATAATATAATAATAATATAAATTATAAATATATAATTAAAATATACATAATAATAAAATATAATAATTAATAACATAATAATAATAATAATTAACTAATAATAATAATTAATAATAAATTAAATAATATTAAATAAAATTTATATTGTATAAAGTGGAGGAAGTTATAGATTATATTTAACTTTAATTAAATTAACTTTAATTTAACTGTATTTATATAACGTACATAAATTAGATATACCTCTTTTATTTAATTATTTATTGTCAATTAAAGTTAATAACATTTATTATATTTATATATTATTATGTATATATTATTTTAATTATTATTATTATTTGAATATTATTATTATATTATTATTATTATTATTAATTATTATTTATTAATTATTATTATGATATTATATTTATATATGATTATTATTAATTTATATAATTATTATATTATTATATTATATTATTATTAATTATTATTAATATATTATTATTAATTATTATTATTAATTATTCATAATATTTATAATTATTATATTATATATATATATTATTATTATATTATTATTATTATTAATTATATATATAGTTATATATAAATATATTTCAAATTTGAATTTGTAAATTTAATTAAATTTAATTATTATAATATAATTTAATTATTACTTATTCATATTTAATATTATTTAATATTAATTATATAATTAAAAAGTAATTTAATTATTATCTGTTATTAATGTTATTTATTTATTAATTCTATTATACATTATCTTCATTTCTAGTGGTGAATAAGATATACATGAATTTAACTCTAGTCAAGAAATCTTGTCTCGATTTGATGATTGGAAAAAACGCATATCCGTATTTGAATTAGATGGATATAAATAGATACAAAGAGTTTGGCATTTAAGCTAATCTTGTCGTTTGTACAGTTGTGTTTTTAAGCTCCTTCTCAAATATTGTCACTACTAATCACTTCGATTTAATACCGGAGGTTCAATAAGTGCTGTTTTAATTTACACACTAAATAATAAATATCTATAAAACTCAAAAATAAGGAATAGAATAACTCACCTCAAAGTGAGAGGAGTGTTAAACCGGACAACCACAAAAAACTGCATGTGAAATGCTGGGAAATGGGTAAGACATATTTTGAACTGAAGCAATATGAGATCCTCGAGATCGCCAGAGATGTGCGTATAAGTTATAATATAGCATTATTATCAACTCAGTTGAGTGATAGAATACAAATTCCCCCAGTAATTGATATTAATAGATTATTCATAAGCTCTAATGGGGGGTTTGTAATAAGTGCAAACCGATGAGTACCGAACCTTGTTTTTGAACTTCATCTAGCAAATGATTGAATTCATTGAAATTCAGTAGGAACCACATTCACCATCAGATACAAGTCACAAACTACATTCACTGGAGCGAGCGACGACACACACACACAGACACGTAGCACTACCAGCAAACGCACAACACCCACTCACGACACACACACACTACAACACATACTAAAGTGCACAACAGGTGAAAGAAAAGATATTCATTTTATACTCTCGTACTCAGGAGTGTAGAGTATAAGCTCTCATCATATCAATTCCGTCTTACAATCATCTCATGCAAAGTCTGCTACTTCTTTCAACATTCTATCTAAAGCGTCTCATCACTGTCTATTATCGTTCCAGTCAAATACTTCATTGCCCAATTTCACATTCATAATTCATACTCACTCAAACCTTACTTCTTTCTTCTTCTTTCCCGTACTTCAATACATACTTTATACAACACTCACCTCTTCTCTTCTCCACTCTCGTCATCGTACCACTACAATCACACCCTACTCCATCACACCTCTCCTCTCATCTCTTCACACTCCTACCGCGCTCGCTGCTAGCATCACTACACCTCTCCACCTATCACTCCCTACTCTACCTACCGACTAGCCTTCCAAGACACTAGCGCTTACATTGTATGACACGAGCATACGACTCTAAACATTATTTCAAGTTTTATATATAATATATATATATATATATATTTATATATATATATATATATATTATATATATATTATATATATATATATATAATAATATATAATATATATATAATATATTTATTTATAGAAATTTCAGTTTATAATTATATAAAAAAATGGACAAATTTCAAAAAGACCCAACCACATCTAGAATATTGCGGTCAGATGAAAGTATTATTATGTTTCTTGATGAAACTTCAAAAATCTTTGATGAAAGTGGAACTAATTTAGATTTTCAAGATTTGCTGGAATTAGAAAAGGAAGAAGAACGTACAGAAGATGTCGCTGTGGTAACAAAAGAATTATTCCAGCTTGATATTGCGAGAGAAGAAGAAAACGAAAACATCTATTTATTAGATGATTTTGATATTATTGGACATGATTTAGATGAAGAAACAATAGAGTTGGATGAGAACCTATTAGTAACATCAACACCCACCAAAGCACCGGAACCACCTTCTAAAAGAATACGAGTAACACCGAGTCAAGAAAAGCCTACAAAATCTTCCTCTGACACAAGTGGGAGGCACCCTACAGAAGAACAAGGGACAATATTGGAATTAGAAGGTAATACTCTTAGAGGAAAAAACGATCACATTTGGTCTACTAATAGTCGTGGACGAAGAAGCGTGCAAAGGCGTCCTCCTCTCACACCTCACATTTCTGGCCCATCGAGCAGAAGCAAAAATGCTGCAAGTCTTTTAGAACATTTCGATTTGTTTTTTGACGAGAAGTTTCTCTCTAGGATAATTGAAAATACCAACATATTCATTGATATGGTAAAAAGTTACTACAGAAAAAGAACAAATAGTGAAATGCCAGAAGTACATAGAGTTAGCCATATTACACTTTCAGATCTAAGGGCATTGTTTGGAATACTAATTCTTAGTGGTGCAAAAAAGGATAATCATCTGAATACCAGTGAGATGTGGAGCGAGCGCTATGGTTGTAATCTTTACAGAGCACCCATGTCAGAACAACGATTTCTTTTCCTCATAAGGTGTTTGCGATTCGATAACATAAGAACCCGCAAAGATAGAATAAAAAACGATAATTTCACACATATTAGAGATTTGTGGAATGATTTTATTTCAAAGTGTAAAGAAAATTATACACCCGGAACACATTTAACAGTCGACGAACAACTTCTGGGTTTTCGAGGTCGTTGTGGATTTAGACAATATATTCCTAATAAACCATCCAAGTACGGAATAAAATTAGTTATGGTTTGTGACGTTGATAGTGGATATGTTCTCAATTCGATTCCTTATTTAGGATCAAATACTAATCCTCCTAAGGGAATACTCTTAGGAGAGTACTTCGTCCTAGAGCTCTTGAAACCTTTTTATACAAGTGGCAGGACCGTAACAACGGACAATTGGTTCACAACCTATCGACTAGGACACATGCTTCTAGAGGAGAACATATCATTGTGTGGAACTATTAGGAAGAAACCTTATATTCCTGAGAAATTATATGATCTGAAAGATCGTAAGGTCAAGAGTTCAGCTTTCCTTTTTGACAAAGAAAGTACTCTTGTTTCATATAAAGCCACGAAATCTAAGGTTGTGGTACTTTTTTCAACCGAACACCATAGTGCAAGTTTGGCGGAAAACGGCAAGCCAGAAATAATTACGTTTTACAATAAAACTAAAGGTGCTGTTGATACTCTAGATGAAAAATGCTCTTTATATTCATGTAGCAGGAAAACCAATAGATGGCCTCAATGTTTATTCTACGGAATAATAAATGCTGGCATAGTTAACGCACATACCATTTACACAAGAAATCAAAAATCACTTGGTCAAAGATTAACCCCACGCAAAGAATTTATGATGAAACTAGCTGAAGATCTAATAAGAACAAAAGCTAGAGAAAGATTAGCAATTCCAAATCTAAAGAGATCTGTAAAAAATGTTATAACATGCTGTTTTCCGGAACCTGGAGATGAAAGAAGGGCACCGATTCCTGCTCAGCCAGAGGCACCGAATCCTGCTCAGGAAGAGGCACCGAATCAGCAACAAGTTAGAGGAGGAAAACCAACCCAAAAAAGATGCGAATTGTGTCCTCGTAAATCTGACAGAAAATCGCAGATGAGGTGCCTTCACTGCAATAGATGTGTTTGCAGAGATCATTCTTTTATAATTGTGCTGAACTGCAGAGAAATTATATATTATATATATATATATATAATATATAATTATATAATTATATATATATATATATATATTATTATATATATATATATATATATTAAATATATATAATATATATATATATTCAAATTTTGATTCTAGAACTACAAGAAATGCTGAGTCCGAATATTTTACTTGATTTACAGATATATCGATAAATCGATATATCGATTTATCGATATATCGATATATCTGTAAATCAAATCCAATATTCGGACGCAGCATGTCTTGTTGAATCTGAATATCTGATTTGATTTACAGATATATCGATATATCAATACATCGATAATCAATATTTTACTTGATTTACAGATATATCGATTTGTCGATATATATCGATTCATCGTATATCGATATATCTGTAAATCAAATCCAATATTCGGACCTCAGCATGTGCTTGTTGGAATCGAATATCTGATTTGATTACAGAATATATTCGCATATACATTAAACGATATATCAATTATTCTGATTATATCCGACTCATATCTGTAAATCAAATCCGATATTCGGACTCAGCATGTCTTTTAGTACAAGAAAAATTATTTGAACAAAAGTAAAAATACAAAAATAAATAGAAAATATATATTTTTTGAAAAATTGATAGTTTTTACGTTTCCAAATTTTTACCTATATATACATAAATAAATTTTTCAGATTGCTAGGTCCATTTTTTCGGGAAGATGGCGGAAATTGTAGAAGAGACTAATCCACCTTGAAACTCACAAAGCATGCATGGGAAAGAAAATTTATTCATTTATTTCGTATATTTCATGAAAAAAAAAAAACGTTTTTATTTTTTTTTACATTCCCTTTTTTTGAAGTCTAAAAAATTAAATAGGTTAATTTTCCATATTTTTATACTATTCAAAAATCATTAAACTATTACCAAGGAATGAAATTGAGTTCAATATTTACTTTTATACTTATTGAAGTATTTAATTATTTTAAATTATTATTTTAAAATAGGGGTGCCTCACACCCCAGAAGACGTTCTTAGCTTAAACAGATTTTGAGATTAGGATCAACTCTAGGTGTTACAAAATATTCTAGAAAATAATTTACATAGAAAGTATGAGGCATATTTATTAGTTCCTGACCGGTTTTGCCGCAGAACCGTCGGACAATCTTTCAGAGTTTCGATTCTAACAATTGACTGAATTAGTTAACACAAGATCTAGATTATAAATTATAATTTAGGTAGCATTTTCATTATATTAAATCTAAAATACAATTACGTTAAACTGTTGTTAATGTCTGGTTATATAATAATATTAATAATAAAATAATAATCATATTAATAATATAATAATAATAAATAATAATATAATCAATAATAATATAATAATAATTATTAATAATAATAACAATTAATCATCAAATTCAATAATAATAGTAATGTATGCTAAAAATAATAATAGAACTGAATATATAATAAGAATAATAATAATAAATAATAATATAAGTATCTACCTATAAATTTAACTAATTTATAAATCTTCAAATTCTTGATTGTGTACAAATAATCTTCCATTTATAAGATCCGAAACTCTTAAGATGTCGAGGATTTACGGACGAAACCGCCGGTAGGACTAAATAAAATATAAAATCGCCTCATACTTCTTTTCTAATTATTCTTAGAATAGTTTTAAGAAATTAATGTAAATCAGAGAACATAGTTTGCTGATTGACGATACCAATGTTTGAATAGTATTCTAAGTAATTGCTGATATTAGACCTTTCTAATTATTATTATTATTATTATATTATTATTTATATCATTATATTTAATGTATATTATATTATTATTATTATATATATATTATTATTATTATATTATTATAATTTAGGAATCAAAATCACTTTGATTTATTTAAAGCTTGATTTCACTTTAAGTTGCTAAATATTTTATTTTTATAATTAATTTTCTACTTAAAATATTTTTGAAAATAATTTACCATCAAAATAGAACATTATTACAATGATCTTGTACGGCGTTTCGTCTATCTACTTGAGATTTCTCAGAAAATTAGTTTTTAGAAGCGAATGCAGTGTCATTTAGTGATACGTACATAATTAAATCAATAATGTTAAGTTTAACTGAAATTCATTAAATTTGATTATAATATCTGGTCTACGAGCTTTTGATGCTAGAGGATCCGCAAACTAAATTTTGGATTCATTCAGCGAGTGATGCGTATAATATTGCAAAATGTTTGGAAATATTGCTTATGGTTGATGTCATGTGTCGCGTGGAAATGTGCAAAGATTTTACTGGTATTGTTAGCGATGCTTGATGATGCCCTATTCTGACAAGAACGTTTTGTTTGTAACCAAATATACGTCGTCGTCAGTTCTGACTCAAACAGGTAATTGGTTGACAAACGTGATGGTTGTCGGGCGGAGAATCTCTTGTTCTAGAAGGAGGAAGATAGTTATTTTGACTTATGGTAAAGTTTGACCTTAGTTTTTGAGGTTTTTAGTTTGAATGTGGAGTTCAATATTTACGAAGCACTTCTCTTCCTAATTAAAGTCTATAGCATTGGAAGTTTTGAAGAAAAAATTTGTTGAATTTTTACTAGTCATTTATTTGATTTAATCATTGTATGTATCAACTAAACGACACTCATTCGCTTACGAAAAAAATTCCCT
>JABUQX010035593.1:0-7500 GCA_015478945.1 Trachelipus rathkii | reverse complement strand
CGGTGGTCTGCATCTCCCGATACGGATGGTATACTTTTCACATCCTTAAATATTCTTTTGTTGTTTGTTAATATCAAATCTATCATTGATTTCTCTCCATATGCCTCCCTTCTGTCATCCCATCTGTACCATGTCCATTTCTGACTTTCTCTATGATTATAGTACGTGTTCATTATACTCATGTTGTTACGTACACAAAAGTCTATGATGCTATCTCCCGCCAGATTCTTATTTCCCAAACTAAACGCTCCTATCACATTCTCTATTCCTCTGCGATCCGAACCAACGTGTCCATTCATATCCCCCAAAACAATTACATTATCATGGAAAGGTACTCTATTTTTGACGTCCTGCAATTCTTGATAAAAAACTTCCCTCTCTCCAGCTGGTCTTCCTTGCTGCGGTGCGTACACCTGTATAAAGCTTAGATTTACTCCGTTTGTCTTTAATGAAACAGACATAATACGAGAATTTTTCTGTTCGATGTTACTTACTCTTTGTGCCATCTCCTCCGATAATATCACTCCCACTCCATGTCTATTTTCTCTTCCTCCACTGTATATCAATTGGTAATTATGATGAAGAACTCTAACTCCACTTCCGGCCAATCTCGTTTCACAAACTCCCAGCACATCCAACCCCCGCTCTATCATCAGCATCACCATCTCCTCCTCCTTTCCTCTCAACGTTCCAACATTTAAAGTGGCAACACGTATATTTTTTCTAGAAGTTCCATTTCGTAATCCAAAATCGCGCGGTCGTCTTCTTAAAAGTCTGTCAGGGCTCCGAGGCAAAACAAGAGTTTCTTTCTTATGGAAGTGAAATATAACATGTAATGGGTTTTAATTTGGCGTTATACAGTATGTTGGAAAGAAATAAATTATTATATATTGATGATGCAAAAAAATTAATCATTGATGTTTCAATTCACGAGTTATGTAAATTTCACTCTGAGAGGAACAACTGCTGTAACCTAAATTAAGCTTGAAGATTTAAGCTACTAAGCTATGATTAGCATTCATATTATAAATATTTTACTAAATCTAATCTTTGCTATAGCTATAAATTAAAGCAGTTGTACATGAAAGACATTTCAACTTCTATCGGTTTTTAAAATATATTAAAAGTTTTTCTAAATGTCACCAATAAACCTATCCAAATTAAAAATTACTTTTATTTTGAAAATAATTGCATAAGCTCCAAATATGAAACTATATTTCGTCATGCATTATTAAACAGATGAAAATTAGGACTTCTTGATGCTGATGAAATGTGACATTGTTGCAGTTCGTGTGGTTTGTGTTACATCTGATCAGGTTAGAGATTTCCTAATATAATTTTATTATATTTGCCTAAAAATGTTCAAAAAAATCCTAATGATTTATAATTGCAGACCATCGTTGTTTCTCATAACAATGATATTTGCCATCCCAAATATCTGAATGATCTACTCTCACGGAACACAATTTTATAAAATGTTTTACAATTCCAACAGTTTGCGAAATCGAAACAACATATAGGCTTTAATTTACTAAATTTAAAACGGATCGGCAACAACGAATTAAAAATTTGGCTTTAGATAACTGATCTCTTATTAACTTAACACAATTTCTTGCCAGCCATGGTGAAGCACCCATCAAACCCAAGTCCAACAAGCTTACTCATATTTAAATTGTATATATCTCGTTATAACGAAATACAGCTCTGGCTATATCTTCAGCTTTTAGTTTTTCAAGAGGAGTAAATCTAGAATTTTCACGTTACTTTGAGATCCTTATCAACGAATGCAACACCAATCGATAGTCTGTTCTGTTTCCCGGATAATGTATTGTCTCGTTTGGGTTGGTCTGCTAAAAGGAGAAATGTCACAATTTGCTTATTTCATTCACAATTTGATTACATATCAACTTGTTTTCCGATAAGATATAATTTATGTTTATTGTCTGTGCTCTATGTTGTTTTTTTTGGGGGGTATGTTATTTGTCTGTTTTTCTGCGTATCTGTTTTTTCGTGTATGTGTATCGCAAAAGTCTGTCTTGATCTCGTCTGTTTCTTGCCCATTAAACAATAGTTCGGAAAAATATTGGCCTTTTGTTCGTGTGTTGTTGCCACGATATAATTATTTATAGTGTAGTTAGAAATTAGGTTACCCATAGTTTTTGTCTATTTTTTGAATAAATAAGTGCTCAGCAACATGCATTGTTTCATCAGCACAACACGCTTTATTTAATATTTATTTGTTTGATAATTTTAGCTCTATTTGATGTTCATTCTTCATTATCCATTCTGAATTTACATGGGCTTTAGCACGTGAATGCATGCCTTTATATTTTCTAAATGGTGTTCGATAAATTGAGCCAAATATACCTCTTTTAATAGAAGGTCTGAATAAGACACAAATCTATAAAACGGTCCTTTCAATATTTTAGAATTACGCAAGCCAAAATTTGTGCAAGATCTAGTCATTCATAAAGAAAAGGCCTCTTTTCCTCTTCAAACATATTTAAATTATTTACGTATTATTACGGTTTAGTTTAATAACTCAAACCTTTAATCCATTTTATAATATTGTTTCCAGTTATTGATTTCCAATATCCAGGACATTTTTCTTGGTACGTTATATCCCAAGTAAGCAACACTAACTAAATATAGAATCATTAATATGAGCGGCATCAATGCCACTTGATTTATCATCAAAATTACTAGAACTACCACCACTAAATGACTTCGTAGTTTATTCACTCACAAAATGAATACTCTTTATCAATCGAAAGCCTTTTAATTATAAACTTATCTATTTTCAGTATTACTTTGTCAGACAATAATAATAATCAAGTATTTTACCAACCCCTACTAACTTCGTTAGGCTTCTCATCGCACACAAGCGGGCTATTCGCTTTCACGCATATTTGCAAAACTTTTCTTCCCATCAACATTCTCAGAATCTCATCGTACAATTCCTAATATGATGCAGAGCAAATAAATAGCTATTTTGCATCTAAAGTTTTAATACTCGTTAAAAAAATGCATACAATAAGAATTATTTTCAAACGTGTTTACGATTCTCGGATTGGGCAACAACGAATTATGGATGGGTATACATATGAGTTACATTACAAGTGTATGGACCAGGAGCATGGCCTCTCCCCTACATTTTGAGCCACGAAGTACTCCAAGATAAAACAAATAAGGTCTTTTCATATATATAAATAATATAATATAATATGATATAATATAATATATAGTATAATATATTATAATAATATATATATATATATATATATATAATTAGTAATATATATACTATACCTATATTAATAATATATATATATATATATATATATATATATATATATTAAATATATATATATTAATATTATTATATATATATATATAGATATATATATATATTATTATAAATATATAAATATATATATTATTATAATATATAAAATATATATATATATAATATATATTATATATATAATAATATATATATATATATTATATAGTTAACATATATATATATAATATATAAATATATATATATATAATTATAGTATATATATATATATTATATATATAGTATATATATATATATATATATATTATATATATATATATATATATATATAATATATATATATATATATATCCCAAATATAAGTGATGCTAGTCTTATGTATTGGTCTTACCTGAAATTACAAGTTATCTCCTTCGAAGAATGACCTTGCGGAGGTTACACAGCTTTTCCAACGTTCTTCCACGTTCATAGCATACCGAAGTTCTCATTTCCTGAGGTTTTACAGTATTTTTTAATGTTATCCATCTTCCCAAATTTATATCCTCAACTTCATTTTCAACTTAGGAAGAGGTAGAAATCCACACGAGCTTAGATCTACCGCGTATGAGGATGTGAAAGTACTTGAATGTTTTTCTTCGCCAGAATTTCTATAATTGAGAGCGCAGCGTGAGATGGCGCGTTATCGTGGTGCAGCACCCCATCTCTCACTGTCTTTTCGATTCGCTGAACTCGTTTCGAAGTCGTTCCAAGACATCTTGTAAAAGAAGAGTGATTAAACTGTCTTTCTGAAGGTACAAATTCCTTGTTTTGCACAAAATACCACGCTGTCGTAAAAAAAACAAGAATAAGTGTTTTGCACCTGTGACTTGCTCATAAGTGCTTTCTCGTACGAGTGGAGGAAATTTTTTGTTGCCATTCCCACTTTGCCGTTTTTGGTTCCAGGATCGTACCAGAAAAACCCATATTCATCGCGCTGTATAACTTATCAAAAAGATTGTGCTCCATTCGAGATTTCAAGAAATCTTTGACAAATTTGTGTCCTTGTTCGTTATTCTGCCTCCTCAGACAAGTCTTTTCCACTAGTTTTGGAACAAATTTCGCATGTCCAAATGGTTTCTTAAAAATCTATGAATACTGCATTTATCCCAAAACCAGTTTCTTTTGCCAATCACTCTGACACTGAACCGTTGTCGCTCCCCTATCACAGCTCTAACAACTTCCACATTTTCATCGTTTTTTGACGAGATTGTCTTCCACAACGAGAGTCGTCTTCAACATTTTCTCGGCCCTCTTGAAAGAGCTTTGTGCCATTTAAAAACCATAGTTCTCGATAGAGTGCACCCTCATAAAGCTGTCGTTTTAAAAAAGAAAATGTAATGATCAAATTTTTGTTGGATAAATAATTGATAGCGTACCGCTGTTCAATATTTACCTTCATCGCAAAAAAACGTAACCAAGATAGAAAAACACGCCCAATACACAAAAGATGTAAGTGCAAAAAAAGTAACGAGGTTAAGAACATCACTCCCATATACATAAGCCAGATTGTAGTGCAAGACTTTACTATAAATCTGGTTAAAACAAGTAGATATGTACCTATTACTAGCTACCACTCATTACGTCACGAGGAGCTACATACTCATCGTCATAGGATATCAGTTAAACTTACTTTTGGAGTCAGAAGGAGTGATATATATATAATATATAATAATATATATAATTATAATATATATATATATATATATATATATATTATATATATATAATATGATATATATATAATATTATATAGTATATAACATATATATATATATATATAAAATTATATATATATATTGGATAGTATTGGCAATTTGTCAAGAAAATCTGTACTGTGACATACCGAAGTATTACCTTAAACTTTAACCTAACCTAACCTAAACCTAACCTAACCTAACCTAACCTAACCTAAACCTAACTAACCTTAAAAACCTCACCAACCTAACCTAACCTAACCTAACTTAACCTAACCTAACTAATCATAAATTAATTTCATTATATACCATTGTATCAGGAAACTTAGGAGTTCAGGTGTACCTAGGCCTTGTGAGGTGGTTGACTATATCCTCACTAGTCACAGTACAGTTTCTACAAATTTGCCGTAATATATATATATATATATATATATATATATATATATATATATATATATATATATATATATATATATATATATAGATATATATATAGATTATAATATAATATATATATATAATATATATATATATATATTATGATATGCAGCGGATGTCATTTTTTCGCATCCGCGGATGCGGTGTTTAATTTTAACATCCGCGGATGCGAATTTGATAATATAATATATATATATAATATTTATATATATATATTTATATATATATAATATATATATATATAATATATATAATAATAATATATAAAAATATATATATATAATTATATAATATATATATATGGCCTAAGTATTCGAGTTTAAGCCACAATCTATTAATACTAATTGTACCAGGGTGGTCGGACGGGACCCAACTCGAATGCTCCCCGCCAACCTCTTCCCAAACCTCCAATCTTAATGTAAGAATTTACAATGTGATTACTTCCTAGACTTTTCCATGCACTAGTACTGAAATTCAAATAAGAAGTTGTGCTTGAGAAACATTAATTTTTTTGCCTTTTCTGCTGCTGAGAATCTGTTTCTCTTTTTCAACATTCTAGTAGCCAGCATTGCTAATATACCTCTCTCAGCGCAAGTATCCATTGCAAGTTTACTTAAATGCTGGTTAAAACATTTTGCTTAACTTTACACCAACTGAAAGGATCATCATTTGTATTAGTCGTTTTTTTCTTGGTGATAGTTTTCAGATCATTTGCAGTACACTTTGGTAATTGCGCGTGTTTGCGTCTATCAACTTACTGGACTGTAGAAAATTCTTTCCAGGAATCTGTTATTGATTTACTTTTAAAGCTGTTAGTTCTGAGATTTCGTTTTTTCAGTTTTAATGATGCGAATAAAGACTGTCAGATTGAAATTTTCAACGCAATAACACAAAGTGACGATGTAACTTGTTCTAATATTGTGTTACAAAAAATACTTGCCTTTATAACGGAATCTAATTAAAGTTTCTAATAGTATGTTAAGTCGTCAATTAATTTTCCAAAGAACCAAAGCAGTTTTCTAGCTCTAGTTTTTTACACCTTACATTCTTTTGAACCTCACATTTTCATTGAATGATTGCGTTCAAAATGCTTCCTGAACTTGATATTAGATGGTGATTACATCGAGACAAAGCTATAGAGAGCTGATTTTTTGTCATCATATCTCATGTGGACCCTGTGACTCAAATATTATGAACTTCCATGCTGGAATCGAGAATAAAATCATTACCCACCAGTAGTCGTATCCTATGTCCCGACTCAATTAACAGTTTGCGTTCATATATCTATTATTATATATAATTAATCTTTTATCAATATTTTTCTTCCGACAATATTAATATTTCCGTTCGGCATTACATTTTTTCGCTAAGGCAATAGCGCGTATTGCGGTTTTTGTATAAAGCGGGTATCGTTATCTTTCTCTAATCTAATTTGCTCGCTTTATCTCCGCGTATATTGAGGCTTAGACGTATTTGTTTTCATGTTCTGGTAGGTCGAGCCTATAGAAATATGTTAGAGGTGATGTGTAGAATAAAATCAGAAGAGGTAGCAACAATTGTTAAGAGTTTGATGAAAGCAGTTGAAGTCTGAAAACACATAGCAATAACACCTCGGTTAGAAAAAAGACTTTCTGAAAGATATTGTAAAGAAGATAGAACTTGCAATTGGTAATAAATACAATTTGAGGCAGTTGAAATATTTTGAATAATTAATATTTTGTATTTGGAATTTATTTTACGATACAAAAAAATACTTGTTTTCTTTAACAATAATATATTAAATCTGAACAAAAATTTAAATCAAATGTTTGAAGCCAACAAAAGCTCATCGTAATTCTTTTGAAATAAAATTATTTCAAATAGTTGTATACACTGCCAAAAATTAGCTTTAACCTTTCAAATGTAGTTACAGAAACTGGAATTTGTGATTTACTACGTGCCTTCGCCTATAAGCCACTGAAGAGGTCTCTCATATCAGCTACTGGGGCTGAGAATCCCCTCAACTGTTTCAATTTATCTTCTCAT